>JAMKQA010008492.1:0-11495 GCA_024699735.1 Posidonia australis | reverse complement strand
GGTGGATTTTGCTTCTCCAGATCATCCTCTGGTTGATTTGGAGAGAGAGAAATTGTAGGATATTTCGCAATATTAATAAGTCAGGTTGTGGGATTATTAATGATATTATGTGTTTGATGAAATTTTGGGTGGTAAATCTTGTACCAAGTTTCGAGAAAGAAGAAATGTTGCAGTTTGTCACTGCAATGGCACCACATTCTGAGGAGCCTCTTGCTGCACCACCTTCTATTCCCTTCTCTCATGCACCATCAGGAGAGGCAGCTCAGGATGCCATGAATGAATGAATGAATGAAGTTGGCCCATAAAGACCTATAGAAAAATAGATTTTTTGATGCAATACTTATTTGTCCCATTTTTGATAAGTTTTCTGAACAATATGGTGTTTTATAGGGAACAATATGATTTTTTTGGGGCTGTATAGCCTATGGGTCTGTAATATTACTGAACTTTATATTTCTTATCTAGCATTGATGCCGAAGAAATAATATCTATCTCAACCGTTAACAAAAAAAAACTTTTGTATTAGTTAAGATTTAGATTTAGTATAGACATTTCTAGTTGATGAAGACTAGAATAATAACAAAAGACAGAATAGTACGTACTGTTGATTGAATATTATTTTCAAACATACTCTTCCATGCTTGTTTTGAAGTGCAATACGCGCAAACTACTCGCTCAAAAAATATGAGGTGCCCCGATTACTCTAACCAACTATTGTAAATAATCCAAAAAATATCAAAACATTCAGTAGCTATATAGTGCATCCTACAATTCAATAAAAAAAATATCTCATGACATATGAAATATTCAAGAAAGTTCCATGCGACATATTATTGGGGGAAAAACAGGAATACCATCCAAAATGATTAAAAATATAGATTTATCATCGTAAATTTTAAAATTTCAAATATATTATTAGACTCTCTTTTTTTTTTGTACACATGTATTATCGAGTTAGTTTTTGAGTTAAACTTAATAAAATATTTTTTGTTGTTGTTAACTTTTAAGCCTATTTTTCATTTTTACCCTTTATCCAAACTAAAACCCTAATCTCCACATTTTCCAATCCATTATGGCCACCTCATCAATCTCTACTTCCTCACCCCCTCTCCCCCTCCTCCAACATTGTCTCCATTATCAAGAAGTAGAAGCATGACCATCAAATAGAGGAGCCACCAAAGGGGCCACTTTTCTAATTAGACTACTAGTTTCCATTCTTAGTGCCTCTGTAGAAGCAAGAGTCCTCAATAGATGTAATGCCTCGGTGCATCACAAATTAGTATTAGTACCATCCCTTTAACTAATTAACTAATTAAGAAAAACTAACTAAAGTAACACTAAACTAAACATCTACCTAGAACCTTGTGTACGGCTAATGGCTTCTTCTATGTGCACTAAGACTGGATTGCATTTTTAACCTCCACTTGAAAACCAAATCACAAAATGCATGACTAACATCAAGTTACCTAATGCGTGTCCACAAAAAACCATGACAAATCTCATGGAAAACTGTATCGATTTTTTGTTATCAAAACACATGGTATTTCAAAACATTGCATAAACATGTCTTTTCAGATATTCCTTTTATTTTTCTTTGAAATTTCATGTATCTTTGCAAATTATCATTTTTTTTATGCATCTCAAAAGGCAAATCCTCGACTGGAAACATGTTCCAAACCATAGGTTTTAGTGAAGCTAGAAGCTGGCTAAAACCACAAAATCGAACACTAGCTCTAGCTCAAAAACTAAATACACAGTCCAAACCGAAACCTATCATATCACCCTGGCTATAGGTGATCGATCTGGCCACAAGTAGTTGGCAAGGCTCCATCTCCGACCCTACAACATTGCCACAATGAACCACCCTACGTTGGAGTTCAATCGTCTTGGCTAACAAGCCTCATAGTACTATGACCACACAGATCTCAATGCATAAGAGGTGGGTCCTTATAATGCCCCTTGGTACCCAGACACCCTAGATCTCTAATCCTAGGCCTTGCCAACATTGGGTAAATAGTGTAATTTGGTCTCTTTCATCTCGACCCTATAGTACCTAAAAGAGCCATAGTCTTTTTCACTCATGTCCATCATAGACAACCACATCGTAGGGCATGTAACCAATTTCATTGAGGTCTCATACCCTTATCGGTTTTGTCCCATTGCAACGTTGATTAGACCAAAAATTCTGAAAGACTTTTTTCAAAACAAGCATTTTTTTTTAAACCATTTTCGAAAACATTTGCCATTACAGAAATCCTTTACAGAATACTTTCCATTTCATAAACTATTTTCAAGATATCCAAGTCTTTTTCTTTCAAAACATTACCATTATCCTTTTAAAATTACCTTTAACTTCTTTTTCTTTAAAGACTCAAGGAAAACTAGAGATACTAAACTACGCAAACTATGTCAGTCAAATGTGTTGGGAACTTGCACTGGTTCCCCACGCCATGAAGTCGCGCTACTTGGTTTCGTTGCCGGATCACGACCACACCATGCACTGGTTGGCCTCGTCAACCAATCATGTGACACCTAGACTTGATTATCCATTTTAACTATAAACCATGTAATTAATTGTAATATTGTATAAATGGTTTATTAATAGATAATCTATTGTTTCTTGTGTGTGTGAGGATTTGGTTGGCTTTCTATGCACCTATTTGTGTTATAGGACCAATGTGGGGTCTGGTCTGAGGATGCATAGTTGTCTCAATTTGTATGTCCTTTTTTTTCTTTTCTTTCTTTCCTTTTTTCTCTCTCTCCCTCACGAGTTCTTATCTTCTTTGTCTCCTTTCTTCTTCTTCTCTCCAACTCGTGCCACCACAGAGCGAGCCTGTGCCTCTCTGTCCCCTTCGACGCGAGGGTGCTGGGATTGGTGGTCAGCACTACTCAGGAGGAGGAGGAGATAAAGAGGGAGGAGGAAATGAAAGGGAGGAAGCCAAGAGAGAAAGAGGGAGAGAAAGGGCGGTGCACGAGCTAGAGGAGGATAGTTTCGCTTGCGAGGATCGCCACTGGAAAAAGCTTCGCTGGGGTGCGGGAGAGGTCGACGGAGTGCCACCTGAGGTACACAACCCCTCTTCCTCTCTAATTTTACATCCTTTAGCTTAATGTGTTAAATGCATGAAAAAAATATGAAAATGCATGTAAAATCATAGAAAATTAGTGTGAAGGATAAGAATGTGATGGATAGAATGAATATGTAGAGATCATGTGGTTAGGACGAATTTATGTGGATTTATACAAATTTTTGGCAAGTAGGCTACAATGATTTAGAACGAGTTCCATGCCTTTATGATTTTCGTATGGATAGCATGATGAATGAAATGATGAATGGTTTGAGGGGTTTTGAAGTAGACTCAATGGTCTACACCCCATGTTTTGTTGATGTTTTACGATGTATGTTTATTGGGTCTGCTGAAGGACCCAATTCCAGCAAACGTTTGGGCTGTAAACTAGGGAAGTGTACAGGGCACGAGGAATTCGGCATGCCGAACTAGGTTTGGCATATTGATTTCCTGTCAGTTCTCAGCTAGGCCCCTGGCTTCGGTAGATCGATAATGCTAGGTCGACGAAATAGAGGGTTTCGGTATACTGAAAGGATTTGGTATACCGAACCAAAAATTTTCGATATACCGAAGCCGATTTCAGTTTGTCAATTTTATCCCCTAGCCCATGTGAATAAATGAATATGAAAACTGAAAATAAATGATTAAAGGGATAATGAGTATGTGTAAATGGTGTTTTTCCCATGTAAATGTAATGGAGGAACAGAGAATCCAAATAAGTGAATTTGGAAATGGTTTTGAATTTAGAGTCCTAAAAATGAATAAAAGTTAACCATGCCGGCGACAACCTCGGGCTTGGCATGAAAGGCCAAATACAGGAGGATCGGCAAAGTCACGGCAAAAACAATAAAAATGTAGGAGTCGCCACTTAGTCTATTAAAATGGAAGAAGAGGAAAACTATTTAAAAACATTCAAATAAGCCAATGAAAAGTAGGTCATAAACTAGAAAATCAGGCAAGGATCTCTATTACGCACGAGGAAGGTATTAGGCACCCTCGTGCGCCCGAAGAATTGGTCTTTTTATAGTTTTCTCATTTACTTATATGAAATGTCGGCTTTTCAGCCTTTTCTGTACGCCTGAGGGCGATATGCCATGCCATGCTAAGTGAGTGGTGTCTTATGATAAAATAAGGGTGTATGAGATGTGGGGTGTGTCCTAATGCGCAAAAATGTCACTCGTGTAATGGGACAAGCCCCGGTGCAAGGATATTGCACGGAAATGATCAAAAGATCTAACAACATCGAGTGATTTTCATCCTTGCTTTACTACATGCAATGTATGATCTAACATGCATAAAAAGGGTTAAAAACAGAACTGGGTCTTCTTGATATATCAAGGAAGAAAACTAGAAAAAAATCCAGAAGCAAATCAAGACCGGAAAACATGCTAAAAACCTTGTGAAAAGCTACAGTGTGTAATAAAAAACAGGCAGGTGCGCCTGTATGGTGTGCCAGACTGGTGCTCCAGTCTGGTGCGCCACCTATGTGCTCCTGTGTGGGCTAGAAAGATGTGCCAAGGAAAACACAGAAATCCATGCAGTGCAATGTCATATATAAATGCATTTCAGAAAATTATGCAATGTAAAATCCTTTACTCGAGAAACATAATTTGAAAATCTAAGAAAATCTAAGCATGAGAAGATATATGGACCATGTGCTCAAGGGCTGCAAGCCTCACACAAGATCACATCCTATTCATGCTAAATGAAAGCAACAAGGTTCAGCCATGCCACTTGGATCATAGACTGATGCATAAGAACCTCCATATAGGAGTAAAGGGCAATTAGCCTACCAGAATTTTGCCATGGGCTGAGTATGTGAAGTGCAAGAGTCTTGAAAATAGTGCCATCTTGGGTTGAAATCGTGCATGCAAAGACATGTAATATCAAAGAATCAACACCAGGAAAATTAGTGCCAAAACCATCCTGAAACCATGCATATTATGATGTAAACAGGGTGTTTTGTTCTCTGACCAGACTGGTGCTCTGGTTTGGTGCACCAGAGTGGTGCTCCAGAATGGTGCTCCCCAGAAAATCTGAATCAGACTGCAGTCTAATCCAGAATCTGGTCCAGATTTTATAGATAAGTAATTTTCTTAACCCAGATCAGATTATGCAGATGACAAAAGACTAAAACATGATGAAATACTAACAAATGAATGTCTTTTATCATTAGTTTCCAATCATGGCAAATCATGGGTTCATGGCTGAAAATACTTGCATGAGATTCTAAAGCATAAGAAATGAGTGAGTGAGCTTAGCAACCATTTTCATATGATGGATACATGAGGAACATATCTACTGCATAATTCCTAGTACACACGTGCATGAATCATGGTTCCTTGTGTAAAGAAATAGAAAAGAAAAAAAACAACTCATAGGAAAAACAAGGTGCAGATTTTTATCATATAGATTTACATGTAGAGTATCTTGCATAGGAAACAAACAACCTTATCATAGAACTCTCATGTAAACAGCAAAAATCAGATTATATATGAAGTCCAAGGCACACTTTATTTAGTGCAAGAGCTAAGATTTAAAAATAAAAGAAAAGAGAGGAACCTACCTTGTCCAGGGTGTTCCTTCTTAGAAAACCCAAGATAATATGATCCTTGTTGCTTTGGAAGGGCTAGAAATGCCTCAGAATGCAAGGGAAAGCTTGAGAACAGAAGAAAGAAGTTGCTGGAATCAGGAAATGGCTCGCTTAAGGTCCTCCAAATGGCTGCCTATAGGGGTCTTTATAAAGGACTTTTCAAGGGTAACTCCCATGGAATGCAGGCAGCCTCGTAAACGAAGAGCCTGGCGTAGATTCCTTGGCATATTCGCTGGTGAAGGTTACAGACATGGGAGGTGGAAAGCCAGCAGCCAGCAGCCTGAAAAGTGTCTGTGCGCAGGGATGGTGCGCCACCTTGGTGCTCCAGCTAGGTGCGCCACTTTAGTGCTCCTGCTTGGTGCTCTAACTAGGTGCTCAACATTGGTGCTCTCCCCTACATGTTTGGATTTCTAATTGGGCTGCAGACCTACTATAGGTTTGTGGTTGGTTTAGCTGACGGGATTGGGTTTGCCACATCCAAAGCAACATCTAGAAAATTTATTTATGAGTCACCTCAAAATCGGGGTGTCTACAGCATGAGACCCAATTTGTGATTTTAAATGCATGGTTTTGGAATGATTTAGAGTTGGGATTCTAGTAGAGGGTCATGTGTTACACGGAAAAGATTCCTACAATGAAAGGATAATATGAAAATGATTTTGACAGGAAAACCTAAGAGTTTTGAAAATGAAATAATAAAAATATGTTGTGGAATCACAAGGATTGGTGTCGACAATATGGTAGGAAAATGATACTTCGAAAAACTAATTTTCAGACACGACCGCAGTTGCTCGAGTGGGACGATGAGGGGTTGGTGACGGCAAATTGATAAGATATCAATTGTCAGATACAACCGTGATCATCGAGCTTAAGGCGGTGTAGGCCGAGCCTGGTATATTAACTAGGTATTCAGGTTACCGATGGGACGTCAGAAAAAGACGTCTCCCCGTGCATATGAAAAGAAATCACTGTAGCCTCCTAGATGTAGTCACTCCATTGGGAGAACACAGTCTAGTGTGGAGGTATCTGTGACCAATTGATACTCAACTGGGAGACAGGAATTTCTAGGCTACCTTGATTTTGATGGACATGCAGGATTATGATGTGATCTTGGGAATGGATTGGCTGGTATAGCATTCAGCCGTGATAGATTGTGTTAAGAGAAGAGTTATGATAGAGTGTCCAGGCCAAGGCTAGTGTGTGGTACAAGGCACCAGACCAGGGGAGCCTAGAAAAGTGATATCTGCTATCAAGGCCTACCATCATTTGGCAAGAGGTAGTGTGGGCTATTTGGCCTGTGTGACGTTTTTACTTCGCTTGTGGTTGAGATTCAAGATTTACCAGTGGTGCAAGAATATCTTGATGTATTTCCTGAAGAATTGCCTAGTATGCCACCCCATAGGGATGTGGAATTTGTGATTGATTTGGTGCTAAGATTAGGTCCTATTTCCAAGGCTCCATACAGGATGACACCTGTTGAATTGAGGGAGCTCTAGAATCAGCCGCAAAAACTGATGGATAAGGGATTTATTCTTCCCAGTGTTTCACCTTGGGGAGCACCAGTTCTATTTGTTAAGAAGAAGGATAGTTTACTTCAGCTTTGTATAGACTATCGAATGTTGAACTAGATCATGGTTAAGAACAAGTATCCACTGCCCAGGATCGATGATTTGTTTGATTAGTTGCAAGGAGCATCGGAGTTTTCCAAGATATATCTGAGATCTGGACACCATCAGTTACAGATCAGTGAGCCAGATGTGCAGAAGGTAGTCTTTCACACCCATTATGGACATTATGAGTTTTTGGTTATGCCATTCAGGTTGATGAATGCTCTGGCTGCTTTCATGGACCTGATGAATAGGGTGTTGAGGCCCTATTTGGATCGATTTGTGGTCATCTTTGTGGATGACGTCCTGGTGTATTCTCCGGATATTCAATCCCACCAGAGGCATTTGAGGATCGTATTGGAGACATTGAAGAAGCATCAGCTTTATGCCAAGTTCTCCAAGTGCGAGTTTTGGCTGAAGGAGGTGTCCTTCCTTGGTCATATCATTTCAGGAGAAGGCATCAAAGTTGATCCAGCCAAGGTGGAGGCTTTGAGTAGCTAGGCCAAACCGAAGATAGTAACTGAAATCAGAAGTTTCCTTGACCTAGTAGGATATTAAAGGAGATTTATCCAAGATTTCTCCAAGATTGCAGCACCATTAACCAGATTGACCAGAAAGGAAGTGCACTTCGTTTGGGATTGGTAATGCAAGGAGATCTTCAATGAGTTGAAAGCTCGTCTGGTGTTAGCCCCAGTTTTGACATTGCTTTCTGGGAGTGGTAGTTTCACAGTCTTCAGTGATGCCTGTGGGACTGGTTTAGGGTGTGTGCTGATGCAGCATGGTAGGGTGGTGGCGTATGCCTTGTGCTAGTTAAAAGATCATGAGAAGAATTATCCCACCCATGATTTGGAAATGACAGCTGTTGTGTTCACCTTGAAGATTTGGAGGCATTATCTGTATGGAAAATAGTTTGAAGTGTACACAGATCTTAAGAATCTGAAGTACATATTCGCTCATAAGGATCTAAACCTAAGATAGAAGTCCTGGGTGGAATATATTAAGGATTATGACTTTAGCTTGTCATACCACCCAGGGAAAGCAAATGTGCTTGCAGATGCTCTGAGCAGATGCATTCATGTTATGGTTAGCCTGATGATTCGTGAATGGAAATTGTTAGAAAGTCAAGTGGAGTGTAGACCTCGGATACAGTCTCAGGGAGCTGCCAGAGTTGTGTTGGCAAATTTGTTTATTTATTCGCCCAAGAATGATTGAGGCGATTGTCGTCGCTCAGCAATATGATTCTTTTGTGTTAGATATCTAAAGGAAGCTGGAAGCTGGTAATGCCCCTCACTTTTCAGTTGGGGTAGACGATGGTTTGAGATACGACTTGAGATTATATGTGCCTCAAGAGGAGGAAATCAAGAATAGTTTGCTTGATAAAGCTCACCACTCCAAATACACTATTCCTCTAGGAAGCACCAAGATGTATAAAGACCTGAAAAGGAATTTTTGGTGGCTTGGGATAATGAGGGAAATTGCTGAGTATGTGGCAAAGTGTGCAACCTATCAGATAGTGAAGATAGAGCACCAGAAGCTCGGAGGGACCTTGCAACCTCTAGATGTTCCAGTGTGAAAATGGGAAAATGTGTCGATGGATTTTGTGACGGGTTTGTTGAGGATTCGAAGAAAGAATGATACAGTTTGGGTGATTGTGGAACGCCTTACAAAATCGGTAAATTTCTTGGCATGAGAGTGAACCATCCCTTGGCAAAATTTGCAGAGTTGTATGTGATAGAGATTGTGAGACTTCATGGTGTCTCAGTGTCTATTGTGTTGGACAGAGACACGAGGTTGACATCGAAGTTTTGGGGATGCATTACAAGAGGCTTTTGGTACAGTACTGAGCTTTAATACCACCTTTCACACCCAAAATGATGGCCAGATAGAGAGGACCATCAAGACACTTGAGGATATGATGAGGGCCAACGCCTTGGACTTTGGTGATAGTTGGGACGATCACTTACATCTAATTGAGTTTACATATAATAACAGTTACCACGTCAGTATTGGAATGGCACCATATGAGACACTGTATGACAGACCCTGTAGGACACCCACTTGCTGGAGTGAAGTGGGTGAGAGACAGTTGGATAGGCCCAAGATCGTACAGCAGTACGAGGGTAAGGTGGACCTAATTAGGAGGAGACTGTTATCTACCTAGAGTCGGTAGAAAAGTTATGCAGATAGCAGGCAAAGACTGTAGACACCCCGATTTTGAGGTGGCTCATAGATAAACTTTTCAGATGTTGCTTTGGATGTGGCAAACTCAATCCCATTGGCTAAACCAACCACAAACTTATAGAAGGCCTGTAGCACAATTAGAAATTTAGACAGGTGGGGGAGAGCACCAAGCTAGAGCACCAAGTAGGAGCACATAAGTGGCACACCTAGTTGGAGCACTAGGTTGGTGCACCTACCTGGCTGTTGGCTGCTAGCTGCTAGCTTTCCACCTCCCATGTCTGTAACCTTCACCAGCGAATATGCCATGAAATCTATGCCAGGCTCTTCGTTTACGAGGCTGCCTGCATTTCATAGGAGTTACCCTTGAAAATTTCTATATAAAGACCCCTATAGGCAACCTTTGGGGAGAGGTTAGAAGGATCCAAGAGAGATCTAATGCAAGCTATCTATTGATTCCTACAACCCATTCTCGTTTTCTCAAGCATTCCCTTGCATTTTGAAGCATTTCCAGCCCTTCCAAAGCAACAAGGATCATATTATCTTTGGTCTTCTAAGAAAGAACACCTTGGACAAGGTAGGTTCTCCTTTCTTTTACTTTCTTTAATCTCAATTCTTACACCAAATAAAGCATGCCTTGAATTCCACACATAATCTGATTTTTTGCTGTTTATATAAGAGTTTTATGATAAGACTGTTTAATTCCTGTGCAAGATGCTCAATATGTAAATCTGTATGATAAAAAATCAGCACCTTGTAATTTCTTTGAGTTGCTTTTCATTTCTATTTCTTTACACAAGGAACCATGATTCATGCATAGGTATGCTAGGAAATATGCAGTAAATATGTTCATTATATATCCATCATATGCAAATGGTTGCTAAGTTCACTCACTCATCTCTTATGCATTAGAATCTCATGCAAGTATTTTCAGGCATAAACCCATGATTTATTATGATTTGGACTTAAATAATGAAAGATTTCCATTTGTTTGCATCTTATTATATCTCAGTTTTTGTCACCTACATAACTAATCCAATTAATAAAAATCATTTATCTCTGAAATTTGGACCAGATTCTGAATCAGACTGCAGTCTCATTCAGATTTTCTGGGGAGCACCAAGCTGGCGCACCAGAGTGGCGCACCTAACCAGAGCACCATGCTGGCGCACCATGCTAGTGCACCAGACTGGTCAAAGAGCAAATCACCTTGTTTGCATCTCTGTCTACATTGTTTCCCGGAGGAATTTGATTCTGGTTTTCCTGGTGTTGATTCTTGGATATCATATGTGCTTGCCTGCATGTTTTCATCTTGAGATAATACTGTTTTAAGACTTTTATTGCACCTTGTATATTCAGTCCATGGATAAATTCTAGTAGGCTGATTGTCCCTTACTCCTATATGGAGAATCTTATGCATCAGCCCATGATCCAGGTGATTTGGTTGAACCTTGTTGCTTTCATCTAGCATGAATGGGATGTGTTCTCGTGTGAGGCTTGCAGCCCTTGAGCACGAGGTCCATATATTTTCACATGCTTTGATTTTTCTATCGTGTTTTCTCGAGTTTACAAAGATTTTACATTGTATAATTTTTTGGAATGCATTTATATATGACATTGCACTACATGGATATCGGTGTTTTCTTTGGCACATCTTTCTGGCCCCCATAGGAGCACCTAGGTGGCGCACCAGTCTGGCGCACCAAACAGGCACATCAATCTGTTTTTCAGTAGCACACAGTGGTTTTCGCATAGTTTCTAGCAGGATTTCTTGTTTTGATTTACTTCTGGATTTTTCTGGTTTTCTTCCTTGATATATCAGGAAGACCCAACCCTGTTTTTCAACATTTTTATGCATGTTAGATCACATTTGGCATATAGTAAAGCAAGGATGAAAATCGCTCAAAGTACTTAGATCCTTGATCTTATTTATGCAATATTTTTGCATCAATGTTTGACCCATTATATGAGCAATACTTCTGAGCATTAGGACACACCCTGCACTCCATGCACCCTTATTTTAGCATAAGACACCACTCACTTAGCATGGCA
>JAMKQA010008491.1:0-13612 GCA_024699735.1 Posidonia australis | reverse complement strand
TCGCGCGGAACAGGGGCGGCGGTGCGGAGGGGAAGACCACGCAGTGAGAGGGTTGGGCAGATCTGGAGCACGGCGAGCTCGGGCACTATGGCTCTGATACCACTTGTAGGAAAAACAGGGATCGCAATATCGGGGCTCCGATGATGGTCAAGCAGGAGAAAGATTCACTGTAAGTTTTCACTGTGTTTTTCCCTTACAGTCTTCTCCTCTTTTTATAGGGGAAACCCTTGACCACCCTCCGCCCTTCCTCCAACGGCTCCCCTTCTGCCGTTTCAATTCCAGCAATAAACGTTGGTAACCGCCGGAGTTAATCCGGCCATGAATGGGTGAAACGGACGTCCGTTTCACCCTTCATTTGAAATGGTCTTCAATGACCATTACTCACATGTTTTACCATGTAATTCTGAATTTCTAAAATTTTGTGGCTATCATGCTTATCTTTGTGATTGTGGATAATCGTTTCCAAAATCTATTTAAACCCCAAAGCATGTTTTACGTAATGGCATCCATGTTTTTTTTAATAGTTTTGATGGAGAGTAGCTCCACAGTTTGGTACACCTGGGAAATCATCTGTTATAGTTGTTCTGTTACAAGTCTCACTAAATCCTGCATTGTGTCTTTTGCTATGTTTCAGATCTTGTTTGCTTCTTTTTTTCATTTCAGAATTTGGTTTATAAACATTGCAAAGATTGCTAGAAATCAATGACAAGCAATGTTTGGTCTCTTACCAAAAGTCACTTTTTGAATTTAATAGATACAGAAGTGTTATGAGTTTTATATGCAGAGGTTTTAATTTATACAAAAGTGTTAATTTATACAGAAGATTGCTAGAAAGCAATGAATGTCTGGTCTCTTATCAAAAGTCACTTTATGAATTTAATTTATATAGAAGTGTTATGAGTTTTATATACATAGGTTTTAATTTATATAGAAGTGTTAATTTATTTAGAAGATTGCTCGAAATCAATGACAAGTAATGTTTGGTCTCTTGCATGTTTTAATTTATATATAGGTTTATATACACTGTTATGAGTTTAATTATTGAGTTTTTCCTATTATATAGAAGTACCTTTGTCTCTATTATCCAACAGTTCCTCATATAAATCTTAAAAAAAAAATTCTATCTGCACCACAATCATTTATGGCAAGTGTTCTATTTCATTGTTCGTTAATACTACTTTCCAAAAATAGTTGTTAAAAGAGTTATTTATTGTAATCCTTAATTTTTAAAAAATACTGTGGAAACCCGTGATCCGACCCGACTCAACCTGAAGTTTGTGAGGTGAGTTGAGTTGGGTCTGGATTGGGGTGAGTTGGGTATTAGTTTAAAATTATCCAACCTAAATAATATAGGTTGGGTCGTGGATTTACCCTTAACGCGACCCAACCCGACCCATGTACACCCCTACCAATTTCCATACTGAAATGTCCAGATGTTGCAGAGTTCGTCCTACCTTCTGGTACTCCGTCTTTACCATCTGGCAAGTTATACGCATATTGCTACATGCTTAGCTATATCTCTCTTCATTTCGGGTCACCAAAAATTCCTCTCCAAGACTTTGTACATCTTAGTGCTTCCTTGGTGGATATTATATTTAGACCAATGAGCTTCATTCAATAGTCTCTGCCTTACCTCCTCTACCTGAGGTACATACAGTCGCAAATCATGTCTTAGTCCACCATCAACACCAATAGAGAAGTGGGGCGCCTCTCCTGCCTCCAACATTCCCTAGGTTTCATGTATGAACGAGTCCATTTATTGAGCATCCACAATCACTTCTACTAACTTAGGGCGTATAGACAAATTAGCCATCGAAGCTCCAATAAGTCATTAAGACCGCCTTTGAAGACTATAATCAACCAGGCCTCCCAACATGCGTCATTCCCTAACCATCAAATTGGCTATAGCATGAGTATGCCTACTCAGTACATCAGCAACCACATTGGCCTTTTCTAGTTGGTAGGACAAACTAAAATCATAGTTCTTAAAATATTCCACCAACCTCAGCTATCTCAGGTTCAGATCCTTTTGAGTGAAGATATACTTCAAACTCTTATAATCTATAAATACCTTAAACTATTCTTCATATAAGTAGTGTCGCCAAATCTTCAATGCAAACACTACTACGGCTATCTTCAAGTCATGTGTGGGATAGTAACTCTCATGATTCTTCAATTGGCGAGAAGCATACACTACCACCTTGCCGTGTTGCATTAGAACACACCTTAATCTAATACCACAAGCATCATTGTACACCTTAAAACCCTTACTTCCAGAAAGTAGTGTCAAGATTGGAAATGTGACCAGACAGGTTTTCAACTCATTGAAGCTTTCCTCACACTACCTGTCTCATATGAACGAAACATCCTTGTATGTTAACCTTGTCAGAGGTGCAGCAATCCTAAAAAAATCCTGAATAAACCTTCTATAATACCCTATCAAGTCCAAGAAACTTCCAATCTTTGAAACATTCTTGGGTCTAACCTAGCCATTTATAACTTCTACCTTGGCGAAGTCCACCTTGATATCTTCTCCTGAAATAATATAACCAAGGAATATGACTTCATCTAACCAAAACTTACATTTGAAGAACTTCGTATAAAGCTGATGCTACCTCAATGTCTTCAACATTATCCTTAAGTGCGTCTAGAGATGTAACATCTGGGGTCATTGTAGGCCCATGTGTGGTGCATTTTGTCTCGGGAATTAGTTCCCACTTGTATAGTTCCTTTGATGCTGTAATGTGAGCCCAGTCGGGATGACTGAGAGTGGATCACGTGTGTTTGTGAATGTAATTATTAGATAATCCTAGTAAGTTTGGTTGTCTTCCTCCCTGAATCCCTGTTTTCTTTATAAAATACTTGTGGATTATCCTTGGTTTATTGGATTGTGATCAATTTGGCATGTTATGGCCCATGAGTGTGTGGGGCCGAAGAAGGAAAATAACACCAAAATGTCATTGTGCCACCCGTGACCCTAATTTATGGCCGAAGATATTTCTTCTTTCTTTCGTGATTCCAACGCAAAATATGCGCAAAAATTGCAGAAGGTTGTTGGGCCAAGCATTATAAGGAGGAAGGGGTGGCATAAGGGGGCAGCATGGAAAAACAAAAGAGTGGAAAGAGGAGAAGACTCGAGAGAGGTGAAATAGGGGAAAGAAAGAAAGAAAGAAGGAGAGGGGGAGGGGGAGAGAGAGGCCGAGTGAGGGAGAAAGAGAGAAAGCGAGGGAGAGGGTGTTGATTTTGTTGCTAGCTCATGGCTGAGGTGAGAAGAAAACCAAGAAAAAACAGTGAAGAAAAGAGAAGAAAAGAGGAGGAGAAGAGGAAAGAAGAAGGAGGAGGAAAGGAAGAAAATGTACACATTCTATCCCTTCTTTTCTTCTTAGTTATGATTTTGATCCAAACATGTTGCTTGAGCGAGTCTTGATGTGTGGGAGGAGTTTTGAAATTTTTAGGCATTTTTCTATGAATTTATCAGTATTTTTCTTGGAGTTGGACACTATTGAGTCTTTTTTGAGCTTTCTTACTTTAATCAGGTATATCTTGAGTTGTGGGTGTTGGATTTGCATGATTTTTGTTTCATGTGTTAGTACACTTTAAAATCTTCGTTTTGGTATATTATTTGCATAATTTCGTTGTCTGTGGAGGAATCAATGGGGTTTGCAAGTTCATCAATCCAATTGAGCTTTTCTGCCCTGTTTCTCTAAACCTGGGGCGAAATTTAGTGGCGGTTTTTGCTGGTGAGACTTGCTGGCGAGTCAAGCCAGCAAGTCCGGCGCTATGGGGTGCCTATGGACGCCCCTAGGGCATCCAGCCAGTGTAGGGTCCTGTCGGAATGCTGGCCAGATCAGTTTTGATGGGTTTTTTAAGGTATTTGTTGGTCTAAAATACTAATTTGGGTTTTACAAAGGTTTTTATGGTAAAAATTGCTTGAAAATGATTTTAAAAAGCATATGTTTTTGAAATGATTTTTCGTGGTATTTTGGTAGGAGCCACAATGGCCGTGGATCACAGTAGTAGACCAGGGACAGCTGATACCCTTGGAGGACTGGTTGCGAGTTCAGGGTCGTGGTTACTGAGTGGTAGGAGTCATAACCGTCAGACTGTATTGGCGGACCAGGGACGATTGATACCTCTAAAGGGTTGATACAGATCCAAGGTTGTGATTGACAAGGAGTAAGGCCCTGATTGGAGACCAGGTGGCCTGGGTTGAAGACGTCGAGAGAACGTATCCTATGTTTGTCCTAGAGTAAACTTTTAGAGGGTTCCTAGAGAGAGGAATCCGGGACGGATGAGCTCCTACACAGCGTGGCTTATCTGTGACAGTGCAGTGCACTTCGACGGCTACTTGTTGGCTGGTCGGTCGCTGATGGCCGCAGTGACACGACAGGTTTTCTTGCTGGGTGTGTGTTGTGGTTTCCTATGTCGGATTCAAACGTTTTGGCTTTGGGTCCAGAGAGACCTTGGTTTCGAGACGGGATTTTTGTAGTGGTTTTCTAGACTTGGGTTGGCATAGAGTAGCCATTCCAAGGATGCATAATGATTTTCAAAATATGCATGAATTTTAAAAAGTAATGTGGGAAAAGAGTTTTAAAGGCATGATTAAAAAGGAATGTGTGTTTCCCTTTTATAAGGTTTTGCAGTTCTGGTTCTTGCAGACTTTGGGTTTTGTGGCTGTCGAGAAGGTAGTTGAGTGGTTTTGGGAGCTGATGGTCAAAGGCTCCAATACTTGTTTTGTTGTTTTGATTTTTGGATAGGCGTGTACTAGGTAACAAGTGGTTGTCACTCATGCGTGTTTGTATTTGTTTTCTTTCAAGTACAATGTTTGAGGTTGCAGTCCAGTTCACTAGTGCAAATAGTTGGAGCCATGAGCCGCACACCACAGGTTCTAGGTAGGAGTAGATTTCTATTTGATTGTAATTTTTTTAGTTAATAGTTATTTATTTAGTTTCATGTTAGTTTGTCAGCTTGTTACTTGTTTTTGATAATTAATTGCTGATTAATTGACTTTGGGTAGTTGTATACTAGTGTGTGGCGTCGGGGCGTCACAAGAGAGTTTCCACATCTAGATAGTAAACTAGCACATCATCCATGAATATTACCACAAACTGATCCAAGTAGGGTCTAAATACTCTATTCATTAGGTCCATAAATGCGGTTGGTGCATTTGTCAATCCAAAAGGCATAACTAAGAACTCGTAGTGGCCATATCAAGTCCAAAATGCTCTCTTGTGCACATCTAATTCCTGAATCCTTAACTGATGAAAGCCTAACCTAAAGTCGATCTTTGAAAAGAACGAGGCTCCCTTTAGCTAGTCAAATAAATCATTTATTCTAGATAATAGGTACTTATTCTTCACAGTTATCTGGTTAACATACAATAATCTATACACAATCGAAGTGAACTGTTATTCTTCTTAATGAACAAGATAGGCACACCCCAATGTGTCACACTTGGACTAATGAACCCTTTGTCTAATAACTTCTACAACTGGTTCCTAAGCTCTCGCAACTCGATAAGTGCCATTCTATAAGGAATCTTTGAAATAATACCTGATCGTGACACTAGATCAATTAGGAACTCAACATCCCTATGTGGCTATATATCAAGTAACTCCTTAGAGGAGATGTCAAGGTATTTGCAAACAACTGGTATATCCTGTACTCCTAGAGGTGGCGAGGAAGATGCAACAACACTAGCCAAATACCTCACACAACCTTTTGCTAGAGAGTGGTAGGCCTTTATTGCTGAGATCACCTACTTTGGCTCACCTGGTCTCACTCTCTACACTGAGCAAAAGCCTCGCCTTGGGCATTCTACCAACACTCCCTTCTTGACACAATCAATCATTGCTAAGTACTGTGTCAACTAGTCCATGCCTAGTATAACATCATACTCTTGTATATCCATTACTATCAGACTAGTCTTGAAGCTCCTGTTACCCAAGCTGATGCTAACTGACTGTAGATATCTCCACACAAAACTGTGCTCCCTCAACGAAGTCAGTACATTGAGGTGAAAAGCCAACTTCATTGGCTTATCCCCAATCTCTACAACAAAAAACGAAGAGATGAAGGAGAATGAACTCCTTGAGTCAAACAACACTATGGCCATTCAATCTGCTACCAGAAAGAAACCTAGGGATAATACATATCACAACCACTAACAATAATTATTATTGAGTGCAAACATTAGATACACATAATTATATCAAAGGGTGGAGGTTACAAAATACAACTCATTGCTGTTCTTTACCCTTTACAACATTCCCTGAAGGTCTAGCATCAGGAGTCACTATTGTGAACACTCGTCCTTTGATAGGTTAACGTGGTACGTCCCCGACTTTCCTTGGAGAATCAAGGCAATCTCTCTACATATGCCCAACCTTTCATTGTCATAACACATCACGTCGCCCAAAGCCTACTGCCGATGAGGACACTATGCCACTATGTGTCCCGCCTGTCCATGGAGGAAAGAAGTTCTCTCCACCTGCGAGCCACTATTAGATCTTGTTTGGCTGAATCCAGCACTACTACTCCCAGCAAAATTATGTCTTCCATAAGTAATGTCGATGTGCTCCTTCATTTTCTTTCCTGAGCTTCCAGAAGTCATGGACCTCGACAACCCAAAAATAGATGATCATAGGGTAAACATCTTGCTCTTTCGCTTAGGCTAGCTTTCCTTGTACCGCTTATGTTCATCCTCGAAGCGGGATGCTTAGTCCACAACATTCAGCAAAGTCCGACACCAATAGCACATGACTTTCAATCTTAGTCCTGGATACAAGCCTTCTACGAATTTCTTGGCTCTACACTCTTATGAATCAAAGGTCTATGCAAATCGCTCAAGACGAGAGAAGGTAGCTTCATATTCAGCCACTGACATATTCCCTTGTTGTAAACCTTTAGATTCATTGTCTAATTTGTCTCTCTCATGGTCAGAGATGTACTTCTCATAGAAGGCATCTCGGAAGCCTTCCAGGAAATCATCAATAGGTCAGATTTCGGGAACGTTAGACATCATATGGCTCTCCACCATTGGTTGGCGTCGCTCTCAAGCAAAAAGGAAGCCAACCACACCCATTTCTCTTCTAAGCATTTCATGCTTTCCAAAATCTTTTCAATCTTTAGCAGCCAAGCCTCACACTCCTTGGGTCTGTTTCTACCATTGAAAGTCGAAGCATGTAGATGGCTTAGTTGATTCAGTCGGGATTGCCCTTTGACCCTCCAAAGCTGCCTTTCTCGAGAGATCGAACGATCCTCCGCATCATACTGCTTAGTTTTTTTCCTACATCCCATGCCATCTACTTTTCTCATTAGCCTTTGAGCTTGATGCAAGAGCCTTTCCTTTACCTCTTCCTTGGAGTAGCATCCTGCAACAACCATAAATTCGCACAAAACCATGAAACAATTCAAATGCAAGTGATTCATATGATGTATTCCTACATCGTCACTAGACCATAGATCTTAAGTTAGTGCCCTTATTGTACCTAGTGCTCTAATACCATCTATAACGCCCCCAACACCACAAACAAGCATCAAGTCTACCCAAAATAATTATTAAATAAGTAACTCAATAAAATTATTGGAAATTAAAAAAATAAACAAATAGTTGAAACAAATTTCAACAAAAAACCTACTTTTACCCTAGACCTGTGGTGTACGGCTATATGGCTCTAATTGTGTGCACTAAACTGGACTACAACTCTATGATTTGCACCTATAAGAAAACCAAATAAAGTATGCATGAGTGACATTTATTTGTCACCCAATATGTGCCTAACACAATCGAGAAAACAACAAACCATAAACTGAAGTTGCTACAACCAGCTCCTAAAGCCACATGGTTGCCTCCCTCGATAGTACCAAGTCTAACCTGGAAAAGAGCACCAAAACCGATAATGCTCTACTACCGACAAATCAGAAAACCTTATTTTAACATGTTTTTCAAATATATATTCTTTTATTTGCTTGGAAAACACTTGTATCTTTGAAATCACTTTATGCATTCCTAAAGAACCAAATTGAGACCAAAACCAGTATAAAACCACAACACACACACACTAGGTAGAAACTTATCGTGTCATTTTGGCTATAGGTGACCGACTAGCCACAAGCAACCTTTCAAGGACTATAACCCCAAGACGTGTTGCATTGTCGTACCAAGACCACCCTGTGCAGGAGTTCTCTGTCTTGGGTTCCTACTCTAAGAACTCTCAAGGTCCATTCTGGGACAAACACAGGGTACGTCATCTCAACATCCTTGGTGCTCAGGCTCTAGCCCCTGACTCTACCAGCACTGTGTCTAGACTACCTAGGGACTCTAATCTTGAACCTTACCAGCGCCCTTAATCTCGGGGACTCTAACCCCAAATTCTTTTGACAGTTCAAGTCTTGGAGACTCTAACCCCACCCTACCAAGACTAGCCAACAACCACGACCTCACCTTTGCATCTAACCTTGCAAAGGTATCAAAATAGCCCTAGTCTGTCAGTACGATCCTATAGTCTCGTGGCTCCTAAAAAAAACCATCGAAATCTCTTTTCTAAAACCTTATGCATTTTTTCCAAAATCATTTTTAAAATATTTTGAAATCTCAAGATTATTTGCGAGATCAACACATTATTTATAAACATTTAAACCATGAAAAGAAAATGAACCAAACATCATCAAAGAGGGTCTGAACCAGACCTGAAACGCAGTAACTATTCGTGGTAGCTACCTACGGCTGACCCTAAATAGAATAGAATTCCAAAGTAACCCAAAATCGCTCAATTTGGGGAACTCTAACCAGTCTCATCATGTGCAACCATAAATTTTGCAAAATATATTAAAACTAAGACATCAAAATATTTTACCATTTGAGATAGAAATCACAAGAATATGATGTACGTAGTTTAAGATATAAAAATCCAAAACAAAGAAACTCAAACAGATGAACAATAACTAGGCCGTCAAAAAATCACTGTAAAATCTTCTAAAAATTCCTTAAAATCATGAAAGCTCTACCGTGCAACGAAAACATGTTAAACAACACATTTTCCATCATTTCATGCATAACCGAGAGAAGAAAAGATGGGATAGGACACGTACATGCACCGAAGTTTCGTTTCTCTCTTGGCCATGAGTCTTTCCTTCTTTTCTCTGTTTCTCCTCTCCATTCCTCCCCCTCACTCTTCACTGGTTTTTCTCCTCTCCCACCCTCTATGTTACTCACACCCTCTTTGCCCGACGCCAACCCACCTCTTTATTAAGCACTTGTGCTCGGCATCCTCTGCAAAACTTGGGCACACGCATGCGTAAAGGATTTCACTGGATACAGGCGATAAGAAAATCACAAGCATGATTTTTTGCGTAAGCTTCATGAGCGACACTGTGTTGCTTTAGCGTTTTGTCTCTTCCTTGGGTCTCCTACATTCACAAGTTGCGACATGCCAAAATACTGACACAACACAATGATCCAAGGAGAAACTACAAACACAATAAGAGGAAATCGAGATTCGAAAGAGGAAGACAACCATAAACCCATTTGTGATTACCTAATAAATATATTTACAATTATAGGTAATCAAATTCCAATCCATCTGACCAAATACATTGTAATAATACCAAAATGCAATCAAATGGGGATTAATTTTCAAAATAGAGGCTCACTACATTCAGTAATCTGGACAGATAAAATGTGTTCACAAAATGTGCCAATGATACGTGTAAGCAATACGCTTCAGGTTTATGCACAAGCAATATGCAATTGTCCTGCATAGACCACAGGTGTTACAAAGGGTGGGTCATTTAAGTCAATTGTTATTTTCTAGGAGTTGCCAAAGAAGCTTGCATTTAAGAGCAGAGAAAAAACTTCTAATATTGATGATCCCCAGTCCATCTTGATTCTTATGCTTACAAAGATTATGCCACTTCATTAGTGGAATACCTGAAGGACCTTAAGGATTAGAAGTTGATAGAAATCTTTTACGTATTCTATCTATATCTTTTTCCACCCTAACAGGTAAATACAACATAAAGAGATAGTAGGTAGGCATTGCTGATAGAACAGAATTAAGTAGAGTAAGCTTTTCCCTAAGAGATAAGTACTTGGATTTCCAAGACTCTAGCTGACCCGTGATTTTATCAATAACTGCGATCCAATCATTGTAAAATGTCTTCCTGTAATGCAAAGAAAATTCTAAATAAGACAATGGTAGAGAAGATTAGGAGCAACCAAGCATAGCACTATATCTGTTAGCTAGAGCATCAGTGATACTAATCCCAGTAAGAAAGGATTTATTAAAATTTATTTTAAACCCAGTACAAGCTTGAAAACAGTATAGAATTCTTTTAGGATTGATAATGCATCGATAAAAAAGCTTCGAGAAAATAAAAGTATCATCAACATATTGGATATTGATCACCTCAAGACCATTACATATTATAAGGCTCCAAAAAAATAAGATTAACAATCCTAGTCAAGGTTGGTAGGTCAAATTTGGGTTTCTGCTGTTTACATGTGCATGGGAATATAAAGTGTGGACTAACATTGGCCAAATTTTTTGATAATTGCTACATAATATAAGCATTTGCTTGGTTTGTAGAAAACAACCAATTTCCTTTTTGAATTTACTTACCATAACCTCTGTTTGTAAATTTATTATTACAAGGCATTTTTCATGTAGAAACCTACAAGGTAGAATCTTGTAGATACTTAAGTAATGAAATAATTTCAAGTGTTGAATGTATCTAGCAGTTGTGAACTGGGAAGGCAGAGGAGGAGGATGGGGCAGAAAGCTTATGGCAGAGGTAAAGGCAAAGGAGGAGTGACAATGAGGGACACCTAAGAGGTGGGTAGTGTGGCACACCGAAGAAGGTGAAGGAGGAGAGACGACAATGGAGGAGACAAACAGTGTGATACATGGGAGAAATCGGAGGAGGGGTGACGACAATGACAACAGAGAAAAGACTAGGGGAGCAACTGAGAAGATAAAGAAGGGAGATGAGGAATTGAAGGTGGAGGTAGGGAGGAGGAGAGAGAAGGAAAGAGATTCCTTGAATTTTCATCCAAGAATGTTTATTAAGTGTCTACAGGAAAGTATCTTGCAGGCATTAACATTTGGATTTTTTTGTTATTATTATCTCATGAAAGTTAAGGTAAACAAACCCATTTGTTTGTTGATTTTTCCCACATCAGTAAGCAGAAGTTCTGTTGTGCCCTCAGTCGTTTCATGTACGATGACGACAACAACAATAACAACTTCTTGTACTAGTTTGATGACAAAGTCTAATGGAAACATTGTAGCCTTGAATGCCATCCCTCGTGTATTATCAGTTACTGAGGCAACCTCTTGGTCTTGTAGACAATGCTTCTCTGGCTCCTTGAAGTTGTTTATTTTACCAAGTTATTGCTTGGTGAGATTACCCATCTCTTGTCGAGTGCCTTTTAATGTCAAATGTTATTTATACATCAGTTATTTGATGAGATTACCCTTCTCTTGTCGAGTTCGTCAATGACCATTATTTTAATTCCCCTATCAATTGGATTTGTGTTTATTTTTCATTAAGATTTTGTTTGAAACTATAGTTTTTGTCAAGAAAAACGTCTTTTAGGAAAAAATAGTTTCAAATAGAATTTTCTTCTAGTATGTTTTTCCTTTTTTTTAAGTATTATGTAGAGGTATGAAAAGGACTAAGTTGTAGGATCGAAAGGCTTCTCTAGAGGGGGGAAAAGAGAATTAAAAGCACAAGAAGGGGATGAGAGTAATTGAAAAAACACAATCAATTTATAGTGGTTCGGCAACCCCGCCTAGTCCACTCCTCAAGACCCTCTTGAGATTGTTCCATTATTCTTAAATAAAAGAGAACTTACTTGTTGGTAGTTCCACCAACTTCTCTCTTGCTCTTTCCACTTCTTTAACCCCGAGAAGCTAGAGCCCTTTCTTTGAAGCTTTACAATCGAGATCTTTTCTCACAATGCTTAATTACAACAATTTGCTTTACAGAATGCTTGTGAGGAGAGTAAATGACTAAAGGAATAATGAATTACAAGTATTCAAGGTGTGTCTTTAAGGAGGCATAAATGAGTCTTATTTATAGCCAAGAGACCTTCATCAATTGTGTCTAACGACCACAATAACGGTCACAAACGGCTAGTCCTTCGGTATGACGTTTTGTCCTTCGGTGTGCCGTTTTGTCCTTCAGTCTGCATTTTACGAGCAATTCGGTATGCCGTTTTTATTTCGGTATACCGATTTCTCCTGAAACGGTATGTTGTTTTCTATCGGTATGCCGTTTCTGCATTTTCCTTTGGTTCCTCAGCTTTTCGGAATTCCGACGCATGTTCCGTTTTCTTTTGATTCGGTACGCCGTTTTTCTTCGGTATGCCGATTTGCTTTTCCTCTTCATGAAATCAGAAGGTCGATGAGTGTACCGTTCCTTCTGACGTACGTTCCGTTTTTCCCTGAATCGGTATGCCGTTTTTCTCTTACGGTATGCCGTTTTTGTCTGAAACGGTATGCCGAAATTTCTTCGGTCTGCCGTTTTTGATATGAACTGAGAAACTTAATGAATATATGATTTTTGTCTTTAACAACTTAATCCTTATAAATTTACATTTGTGTAATCATCAAAATAACCAAAGATATTTCTAACATAAGTGGCCCGTGGGTAGCCCAGGTCAACTTGACCCAGCCCTCCTTTCCCAATCAAGATGGGCTAGGCTGTGGGGTCGAGCACACATGGTTGGGCTCGGACCTGTGGGGTCGGGCACACATGGCTTGGCTCGAGAGCCTAGCCCAATACACCTTTTATATTTTTTGAAAAGAAAAAATTTACTACTTGTATGCAAACATATATAAATCCACAATTTAAAATTCATTTTAGAAATATAATTAAAAATATAATACGTAAAAAATTTATTCAAAATAAGGATATTTTAATTCAAATGGTTTTTAGTTTATTATGTAAAATATCATTAACTTCTGATGTTTGAACAAGTCTAAATAATTTTCCTTACTTGTGTTTAACTACATATTGGATAGATATATCTTGGGTTTTACAAAAAAAAAATCTTTTAAATTATTTGATTATCCATATACTGGTAAAGCTATTGTAAATGTTATAGAAACAATTTCTAAGGGGTTTAAAATAAATAATAAAATTAATACAATTTCGTTTGATAATGTTACTACTAATAATATTGTAATAGATATATTAAGAAGAAATTTAAAACCTATGCTAAATGGTGATTTATTTCGTTTTAGATGTAGTTGTCATATTCTTAATTTAATTATACAAAAATGTATATAATGTATTAAACCATATGTAGAAAATATTAGATCATCTATTTTATATATTCAACGATCACCTAAAAGATTTCAAGAATTGAAACAATTATGTATAGGTAATGATGTCAAACTTAAGAAATTTAAATTGAATGTTCAATATAGATGCAATTCAATATATGATATTGTAGACACCCCAATGTTGAGCTCATTTGGCAACAGGCTCCTCCGGTTGATGCTCTGGTCGCGACCACCAAAACCCTAGTCCACGTAGGTCCCAATCAGACCCACACTAGCCCACATGACCCAATAAAACACAAAAACCCATTAAAATTCACTGA
>JAMKQA010008490.1:0-14169 GCA_024699735.1 Posidonia australis | reverse complement strand
TCTAGCCGCGCATCGAGATCCTAGAGGTGAGCCTTGGTTACAGTCCTTTTGTTCTGTAATTTGTGTAATTAGGCTTGTGATGCTGTTGTTTGGTAGCGTGCCCGGGTTCGGGGCGTTACAACATCCCTATTGCCGGAGAGACAAGGGACGGCGACGGCTGTGGAGGAAGTGCAGTGGGTGCAAACTGTGGTCCTAAAGTCGGTTGCGCAGGCAACTCGGGAGCCGGGAATGACAAAGCTGAGAAGGGTTGGAGTGCCAATGCCAATCCCTGCAACTGCTGGGCGAGGGTCGACTTTTGTTGCAACTGCGCGGTCATGGGATCGTCGCTGGTGGCTCCAAGAGAAGGAGGCAAGACAGGGGAGGAAGCAAGAGGCTATGATCCCAGTTGTCCGAACTGGGGAGTGGCTACTACCGAAACAGCCGTAGTGGGAGGAGGACTAGTAAACACATAGCCTTGGGGAGAGACAGACTCAATTGCTGTGGCCCCGACAGCAGGAGAAGACCAGGCAAGTGGTCCCGAAGGCGGGGTTGCCATGGGGACACGGAAATGAGGTGGTGGAGGTCCTCCAGAAGCTAAGGCAAAAGTGAAGGCAGCAGAGATGACAGGAACAGACACAAAGGAAGAGTGTCCCGAGACAGGGACCTCCTCCTGGACAGCAGGGGAATGGGACTCGCTGGCATGCTGGGCTATCGTGGATCGCGAGCGAGTAAGGATTAGACTGCGGCTAGGAAGAAGAGGATGAATTCTAGGATGAGCTATTGTCGGCAGTGACGGATAACTCGGAAGATGCGATCGAAAATAAGGTCGCAAACAGAGTTAGTGAAAGGAAAGATCTTGAGCTCAGGCTAAGGAAACTCAAAGATCAGAAATCCTATCAACAAAAACAAACAAGTTAGAAAAGATACAATGATTATAGTGGTATGAGATGCAAATGAATGCTTCTAGTATGCACTCTCTAACCAACTAGGGATGTCCTATTAAGCTGTCTACTCCGGGTTCACACAATAAGGGTGAATAGGTCGCCGACTCGAGTTTAGAAAAAGTAAGGTCCCCGTTCTAAATCCCAACCAAAGCTTAGGCAGTGAATGGGTGGTGCTTTCGAGGCCTCGACCTCTGCCAAAGCAGTACTGTACCCTCTACTACACCGACACGACCCTGGACAAGGGAGGACAAACCCGATTTTTTATCCCATGCCAAAGCTATAGGATGAGCCACCGAAAAATGTCCTTCACAGCCTGTATAGGTAATCCTAGGAGAGGAGAAGATGCATGCCCTATATGATGTATGCAATGTATGCTTTAATTTTTTTACTTGCAAACTTATTAAACCATGGGGGAAGATTTGCAATTTGTCACTAGTTTGCCTTATGATTGATTTTGGTTGTTATGTTTTTATTAACCAAAAGGGGAGAGCAAGCATGTCTCTAATCTCCTAGGCATGGCATATACAAGAAGGGAAATAAACATGCATTTTAGCCATGAATTATCATGCAAGAGTAGGTGCAAAACATGTGCAATAGTGATGGCATAGCAAAAGTGTGTAAAAGGAAAGAACAACATTACAAAGGCATGCATGCAAAAAAGGCATCACTAAACAAAGCATAGCATGGAAAAAAGCATGCAAGGAGAAAGCCAAAGCAAAGGAAAAACCCCAAAAAAAGTCGGGATCTAGTTATCCCCAACGGAGTCGCCAGTTCCTGTAACCTCGCCGGCGACAGCCTCGAATGATTTGACGCAAAGGGCCAAAATACACGAGGGATCGACAAAGTCACGGCAAAAACAATAAAAATAAATATGCAAATGCAGGAGTCGCCACTTAGTCTATTAAAATGGAAGACGAGGAAAACCATATAAAACATGCAAATCATGCAATGGAAAAGCAGGTCATAAATCAGAAAAAATGGGTAAGGATCCCTGTTACGCACAAGGAAGGTATTAGGCACCCTCGTGCGCCCGATAAATCGGTCTTCTATTGGTTTCTATTTGCTTATGAAATATCGGCTTTTCAACCTTTTCTATACACCCGAGGGCGATATGCCATGCCATGCTAATGTGTGGTGTCTAAAATATGGGTGCTTGATGTGTAGGTGTGTGTCCTAATGCTCAGAAGTATCACTCGTATGTCGGGTTCAGCATCGATGCAAAGGTATTGCATAAATAAGATCAAAGATTTAAAATCTCGAGTGAGTTTTCATCCTTGCTTTGCTATATGCCAAATGCAAACTAATATGCATGGAAATGGTTGAAAACAGAGTCATGCCATCCTGATATGTTAAAGAAGAAAACCAAGAAAAAATCCAGAAGCGAATCAAAGTACGAATCATGTTAGAAAACCAAACAAAACCTGCTGTATGCTACTGAAAACAGGCTGCTGCGCCTGTTAGATGCACCAGACTGGTGCTCCAGTCTGGTGTGCCACCTAGGTGCTTCTACGTGGGCCAGAATGATGTGCTGAGGGAAAACAGAAATCCATGCTATGCCAAATCGTATGAAAATGCATTCTGAAAAGTCATGCCATATAAAATCTTTCAAAAAAAACTTTAAGAACATGCCTTGAAAGCGAAGGAAATGCGAATGAAATGACCTATGGATGTTGTGCTCAAGGGCTGGTAGCCTCACACAGGATCACATGCTAAGTGAAAGATGTAGGATTCAACCATGCCACTGGATCATTGGCTGATGCATAAAGCTCTCCACGTTGGAGTAAGATGCAACCAGCCTACCAGACTTTGATCAGGGACTGATTATCCAAAGAGATAAAACAACTAGGAAACAATCTTGTTTAAAACCGAAAACATGCATGCGAAACCATAGAATATAAAAGAGCAGGCAGTAAAAACATCAGGCTCAAAATTATTCAGGAAAAAAACCATGCAAGCAGATATGCAAAAATGAATGTTTCACTCTGACCAGTCTGGTGCTCCTGCATGGGGCGCCAGAGTGGTGCGCTAGTGAGGTGCGCCACTCTGGTGCACCATATAGGTGCTCCCCAGAAAATCTGGATCAGACTGCAATCTGATCCAAAACCTAACCCAGAATGAAGATGGATGATTTATGCTAATGCAGGTTGATTCATGCGAGTGTTAAGAGCATGATGATGGGATGCAGCTGATCAAAGCTATCTTATTATTATTAGAACAAGATGACTAAATGGGTTCATGGCAAGAACACATGCAAAATGTAAAAGATTCAAACATGGAACGAGTAAACCCAATAAAACATGTAAATGTTGATCATACCAAGAATATCATAAGGAAAAGATTGCTCATGCAGGCAATGGAGTGCTGATTTTTACACTAGAAATAAGTTAAACATGCTACAATTAAAGTGTAGATTTGCATGAAGAGTATCCTGCAAAAAGGATAAATAAATTCATCACAAAATCCTCATGAAGATACCGAAAGAATCAAACCTTATATGGAGCTAATAGCATGCTATTCCATTGCAAAAGAACAAGAGATTAAAGGAAAGATGAAGGACCTACCTTGTCCGAGATGGATGTTCCTTCAAGGAAGAAAAGAAAGACTCAAGACAATAAGCTCCTTGATGCTTTGGAAGGGCTGACAATACCTCTGGATGCAAGAGAATAACTTGAGTGCTCAAGTGGATGGTTGTAGAATTCTGGAGAAGGCTAGTGCAACTATATGTCTCTATCTTTCAAGATGATTCAACCCTTTCAAATGGTTGCCTATGGGATCTATATATAGGGATTCCTCATGGGTTACTCCTAGGACAACAAGGAGCCTCGTAGACGAAAAGCCTGAAAGATTCCATGGCATATTCGCTAGTAGAAGTAACAGCCATGGGAAGTGGAAAGCCAACAGCCAGCAGCCTGAGAAATGGCTAGGCGCCTGGTATGTGCGTCGGGTATGTGTGCCTGGCATGTGCGTTGGGTTGGTGTGCTAGCTAGGTGTGCTAGCTAGGTGTGCCAGGTAGGTGTGCTAGCTAGGTGCTCTCTCCTACCTATCTGGATTTCTAGTTGGGCTGCGGGCTTGTTATGGGTTTAGGATTGGTTCAAGGGTTAGCCACATCCAAAGCAACATCTAGAAAGCTCATCTATGGGTCACCTCAAAATCGAGGTGTCTACAATGATCTCTTGAGAGGACTTCTGAAATGCCTTTTATGAGAAATACTTTCTCCAACATGAAAGAGACAAACTAGACAAGGAATTCAGAGATCTACAATAGGGAAATATGTCTCTGGTCGACTACAAGACTACATTCTCTTGCCTCAAGCGATTTGCCTAGACCTTCGATTCAGAAGAGCGTAGAGCCAAGAGATTTATAGAAAGCTTGTAGTCGGGATTGAGAATGAAAGTGATGGGTTACTGACGACAGACTTTGCTAGATGCAGTGGACTTGACATCCCATTATGCGAAGGAATATAAGTGGTACAAGGAAAGCCAGCTCAAGGGAAAGAGCAAATGCTCGTCCTATGATCCCCTACTTCTTGGGTGTCGAGCTTTAACAATTATGGGAGCTCAAAAAAGAAAAGGAAGGAGCATGCAACACATTTACTTACAGAAGACATAGTTTCGCCGGAAAGAGCAGTGTTTGAATTAGTCAAACTAGGTTTAGCAATGGTCCACAGAGGGAGAGAATTTGTTTTCTCTACGATCAGGTGGGACACATAGTGGCACAGTATCCTCATCGGTAGCAGGTCATAGTATGATATAACTGCAGAAAGCCAAGACATATGCAGAAGGACTATCTAGATCCACTTAAAAGAGCGAGAGAAGAATTACACCAACCTACCAAAGGACGCGTGTTCACAATATCTGCCCAAGATGTCGGATCTTCAGGGGATGTTGTGGAGAGTAAGGAACAATAGTGAGTTGTATTTTGTAACTCTCCATCTTTTGATATAATTATGTGTAACCAGTGCTTGCACTTAATGATAATTGCTATTTATGATTATGGTATGTGCTATCCCTAGATTCTTTTCTGGTAGTAGATCAAATGGTAAGAGTATTGTTTGACTCAGAGAGCTCATTCTCCTTTATCTCTGAGTATTTTGCGACAGAGATTGGAGACAACTCAACTTGGTTGGCTTTGCACCTCAACGTGGTGACTCCATTAGGGGAACACGGTCTGGCGTGAAAATATCTACGGTCAAATGACATTAAGCTAGGTTATAAGAGTTTCAAGCCCAATTTGATAGTAATGGATATACAAGAATATGATATTATATTAGGCATGGACTGACTATCATAGCATTCAACGATGATTAACTGTGCTAAGAAGAGAGTATAATTAGAATGCCCAAAGCAAGGCTTCTACTCTAATCAGGGAATGAGACTGGGTGAGTTGAAGTAGGTAATCTTCATGATAAAGGCTTACTACTCCCTAACAAAGGATTGTATGAGGTATTTGGCCAATATTGTTGCACGCTCCTCTCCGACGTTAGGGGTATAGGATATTCCTGTTGTCTATGAGTACCCTGATGTCTTCCCAAATGAGTTACCTAAAGTGCCACCACATAGAGAGGTGGAGTTCTTGACTGATTGATGTCGAGGTCAAGTCCTATTTCAAAGGCTCCTTACAGGACGACACTTGTAAAATTGCAAGAGCTCATAAATCAACATTAGGAATTACTAGACAAGGAATTCATTAGGCCAAGTGTGTCACCTTAGGATGTACCTATCTTGTTCGTCAAGAAGGATAGTTTACTTTAGCTATGTATAGATTATTAGATGTTGAACTAGATAACTATGAAGAACAAGTACGCATTACTTAAAATAGATAATTTGTTTGACTAACTCCAGGGAGCCTCAATCTTTTCAAAGATCAACTTGAGGTCTAGATAATTATATAATTCATTTTGTAATTATTTACATTGTATGAATTTTATTCCTAGACGGGTGTTACTGTTCTGAGGCCCATTGTGTGGTTTGTGCTTGGGCCTCGTGGGCTAGCTTCTGTTTGCGTGTCCTTGTGCGTGGTTGACACTGTGCATTGTGGCACTGTGCTTGTGGGCCTAGGTGTGGGGTCCGCGTAGGGCCCACGCTCTTGGGCTGTTGGTTGTAGCTAGTGGTTGGGCGGAGTGGTTGGTTGCTCGTGCGGTGTGCCGGTGGCTGAGACGTGCAGGTGAGCACTCTCCCAACTACTGCGTGCATAGGCTTTATAAGCCGCACCGCACTCCTCCACCACTCATCGTTGTCTCCTCCTTTCTTCTTCTTTCCTTCTCCTCCTCGGGCACGTCTCCCTCCTTCCCCACCTTTCCTTTCTTTCCTCCGCACTCTTCCTCCTCCACCCTCTTCTTCTTTTCCCCTACTCCTTCCACTCGTCTCCCATGTTTTTCCCCTGCATCACGCACCAAGGGAGAGAGAGATTGAAGGAGTGAAGGGGAGGCTGCGGTGGCTCGGGTGGCGCATGGAGCTTGGGTGGAGCGTCCTTAGGGTCGTGGTGAGGCCGTGGTCGCCAGAGTTCGTCGGAGTCGGTTGAGGATCGCGGGAGCTCGTTTTGAGGTACGCATCTCCTCATGTAATAGAGAGTATGGAATTGATAGAAAATGTTAGGATTGCATGAAATATAGGTAAATTTACATTCCAAGAATTTATTGAGATTTTATTTGCATTTATGACGGTTGGTGCGTTCTAAGTCATTTTGACCCTTCTGCCTTTCTGATTTTATATCTTGATGCATGGTGAATGAATTTTAATTTTGTTTGTTGAGATTTGGAGTAGACTCGAGGGTCTATATTTTATGTTTTATGCAAGATTTTTAGTGCTGGTTTAGAGGGTCCGATCGGAGGTCCCAGTTGGGACGATTTCGGACAGTAGGGTTTGGGCCGTTTTCTTTTTTTTGCAGAATTTGACATACCGAATCATTTCAATATGTCATTTTTCTATCAGATTAGGTCCTCTAGTCGAAATTCGGTCGTCTGATTTTGGACGGTTGCCTGAATCAGGAGATTTCGGTCGACCGAACCAATTTCGATATACCAAACTTGGCCTGAGTGTTGACCATTGACCTGATTCGATCAACCGATCCATATCGGTCTACCGAACCAGGGATTTTCGACATACTGGACCTATTTTCCGGCATGCCGATTCTGGGCCCAAATATGCTTATAAAATGTGTTTTCCGAGGGTTTTCTGGATTACTGTGTTTTGTCCCTGTAATATGGGATTTTAGGCCATCAGTGGTGGTCCCCTAGGACACCTGACACGTCGCTTTACCGAGGTTTTGGAAGAATTTTCAACGATATGAAAATGATTTTTGAAATGGGTTTCAAAGGAATGGTTGGCCTATTTTGGAAAATGTTTTCCTGGTTTTCTGTGTGGACTGAGACATTGTGGGATAGTGTCGTCAGGACCATGGAATGTGACAACATTCTCCGGTGGTCGGGCGCGACTCCTTGGTTGACGTTGGGGGGCCGAGATACCTGAGGCTGAAGGGCGTCGGGTCCTAGAGGTATGAGACTCCTTGAATGTCGTCTCAAGGCTCGGGTTGTGGTTCGCGGGTTGAGGTGTTTCGTCCCATGACGAGGAGGTATGATACTCCTGCTGTTGCTGTGATCACTGAGGCTCGGGTATCATCGAGTGTGGAGGTATGACACTTCCTCCTGAGCACCGTGTGTGGAGGACGCCGTGAGAAGGTGGACCCTGTGGTGGCCAGTGCGGGTGGGACACGTGCTCCGTAGCTGGTAGCGTCCTGAGAGACAGGACAACCTTCCCAATGAGGGTTTGGCTTTGTGAGGGCTCTCCAGGTCGGAGAATAGCGGGACGGTGGTTGGCTCCTACACAGGGTGGCACACCTTGGCAGTGCAGAACGCCAAGGTCGCTCCTTGGCAAACTGCGTGTGGCCAAAGTTAGGTTGCCTAGCGTCGAACTTCTCGACTCACAGTGTGTGGTTTTGGCCATTGAGGGCCTTTGCTTGTGACTTTGGGCTAGTAGTGCCCCGATTGTGATTTTGGCCAATGTAGGCTTGGTTTATGAAGTTTTGAGAAAATAGTTTGCGAAATGAATTTAAAAGGAAAATTTATTATAGTTTTTTTTCCCGTAGTTTTCCTTAGGATGCGTACATGGTGACTTTTGTCACTCATACGTTTTTCCTTGTGTTTTGGTTTACAGGTGCAGGCATGTAGACATTTAACGTAGTGCATATAATCTGGAGTCTCCTAGCCGCACACACAGGTTCCTGGTAGTTAGATATTTACTGTTTGGCTTTAATTTTTCCGTGATTTAATTGTTTTAAATTATTGTGGAAAATTTAAGACGTGACATACCACCAACTGCGGATCCGAGAATCTAACATCTACAAAATAGCATTTCAGACTCAGTATGGCCATTACAAGTTCTTAGTTATATCTTTTGAGTTGACAAATGCCCCAACCGCATTTATGGATTTAATAAATAGATTGTTCAAGCTTTACCTAGATCAGTTTGTAGTGGTATTTGTGGATGATGTATTGGTTTATTTTACGAATGTGGAAACCACCAGATGCATCTGATGATAGTATTGAAGACACTGAGGCAACATCAACTTTATGCTAAGTTCTCCAAATGTAAGTTTTGACTGAATGAAATCACATTCCTTGGCCATATCATTTCAGAAGACGACGTTAAGGTAGATCTTGTCAAGGTGGAAGCTGTAAATAGCTATGCTAGACCCAAGAATGTCGCAGAGATCAGGAGTTTATTGGACTTAACGGGATATTATTGGAGATCTATTCAAGATTTCTTCAAGATTGTCGCACCTTTGACAAGGTTAACACAAAAGAGAGTTCCATTTGTATGGAACTAGTAATGTAAAGAAAGCTTCAATGAATTGAAGGTCAGTCTGGTCATATTGCTTGTCTTGACCTTGTCTTCAAAAAGTGGGAGCTTTACAATGTACAATGATGCTTATGGTACCAAACTAGGGTGTGTTCTAATGCAGCATTGTCAGGTGCTGGCACATGCATCTCGTCAATTGAAGGACCATGAGAAAAACTACCGCACACATGATCCGAAGATGGCCATAATAGTGTTTACATTGAAGATTTAGTGACACTACTTAAATGGTGAACAGTTTGAGATATTTACAGATCATTAGAGCTTGAAGTATATTTTCACTTAGAAGGATCTAAACCTAAGGTAGCAGAGATGGATGGAGTATCTTAAGGACTATGATTTTAATTTGTCCTGCTGCATAGAAAAAACTAACGTGGTTGTAGATGCACTGAGTAGGCGTACTCTTACTATAGTCAACCTGATGGTCAAAGAATGACACATGTTAGAAGGCCTCGTCGAGTGTAGACCTAGAAGACAGTCTTAAAGACCTGTTGGAGTTTGAGTTGCTAATTGGTCTATCGACCCTATATTAGTGGACATGTACGTAGAATAGCCATTCAAAGAATGCACTAAAGATTTCTAAGATGCACATGTTTGCTAAAGAAAAGAAATAATGGATTTTGAAAATGCATGTTTTAAAAAGAGCTCTTGAAGTCGATAATAGAGTTTTGTAGGTTTCGATGCTTTCAACTTTGTGCTGCCGAAAGGGGTAGCTATATGACTTGACAGAGTTGAGTTCTAACAGTTCCAGTCTCGATTTATTTTTTACTTTTATAGTTGGTAGATGTGTTATGTGACTACTAGATGTCACTCACTTGTATGTTTTCTTTGATTTTTCTTCTAAGTGCAGATTGTGAAATTACAGTCCCGTCTAGTGCATATAAGTAGAGACATATAGTCGCATATCATAGGTTCTAGCTAGAATAAGGTGTTGTTACAGTTATTTATTTTAAATTTTCCTACATTTATTTTGAATTATTTATTTAATTCTACCTAAGTGTATGTTAGTTTGTTAGGTTGTGACACCAAAAGTGTTACACACAGTGAAATTGATTAAGACTTTAAAAGTGGTTCCAATGAAAAGAATGGATTAAAAAAAATAATAGAAAGTAACATGTACGACTCACATAGACAATCCACATTTTTCATTTGGTTGGAATTTATATTATAAATGACAATAGGAAATGTACAAATAAACAATCTAAAAAAATTACTCATTTGGTCATTTGGTCATTACTTTATTTTTTGTCTTTGCTAGTCATCTTACAAAATCCATGTCGATTAAGTGTAGCAAAAGAGTCAATCCTAGATAATTCTATTAGGGAAATGTTACCTTCTTAATACAAACAATTAAAGGAATACCTTCCTTCATTCAATATCAATATTTTAATTCAATGGCCATGTTAGAGAATCAGATAACAGACTTCAATAGCATTGTTAGATATAAATTCAAGGCCTTCAAACATATTAAACAAAGTTACTAACAAATGGTACAACAAAAAATCATGCAAAATCTGTAAGTTGTTAAAAATTGTAATTGCAGTTTCTATTGAATCATGATAAGAGAATTGAACCTTATTTTACTTAAACTAATGGTCCAATAAATAACAAAAGTTTCATCGTCAAAGCTTCTTAGTTTCCAATTGGTTGGGATTATGGACTTGTAGATTATCCCATAATTTTGACAATGACCATCATCCCAACCAAACAGATTTGACGATAACTGATTATACACGTTATTCAAGACTTTGTTGATTTTAAAATAAAACTATTCGCATAATCAACCAGATGATGTGCTTTTAATAGAATCTAATATATTATGTAGATACATTTACCTTTTTACTCCCAAAGGTAATATAAATTTACGTGATTTATTTAATAAAAATTACCATAAATGCCATCAATTTACCTAACATCAATTTACCTAACAAAAGTTACCATGAATTTATATTAGGAAGAAAAACATGACTTATAGGAGAATACATCATATTAAGATGGATTCTTTATATTACTGTGAATACATCATATTACAGATGTATTTCAGGATAATTATACTATTTGCACATAAATCACTGTCATCACCTAACGAGAGAATTTTGTGACCATTCAAACTAAATTCAAATTCACAAGAATAAATATGTCATTTCCAATGACAAAAATGATACCAAAATCTACATCCAAATTAAATTCAATATTCTCTAAATTTTACACCCATAATCTTACAATTATTCTACCTCAACTTGCATGCACAGAATCAAGACTCTACATTCAAAATCTATTGCTAAATCGTATCCAAACAATGCCTTAGAATATCTGACATGATGTAAGTTTATTATAGGCCATATGCAACAAGACTTGAGTTTCATCCAAAGAAGTACCAACCTGGTGATGATGTTTTGATGGTATCAAGAGAAAGTAAAATTGAGGCTACAAGCCTTGTCCATTTGATAATAGAAAATTTCTCACTATTTCCAATAAACATCCAACCTCATGTCACAGACATTCTAAGGGTCTATTTAATAAAAATTTTCAAATAAACAACTTCTAGACCTAAGTGTATAAGTTAACTTCTAATTGAAAATAGTCATACTTTAAATTTTAGAAATATAAAAAAATCATTGTTTCAGAAGTTTTTTAATTCTAAGAAACTAATAACTACTAAAGGCTATTTGATAGAACTATTGAATTATTATAACTTTTGAGAAAAACAACATGTTTAAAAACTATTCAAAAACTTTACTAAACGGACGCTGATAAAATAAAAGGTGAGATGATCATTTCCTCCTAGAACTAGTGTATGTCCTAGGGCCCTAAGCATGTGCCATAAACCATAATTTAACGTGAACATGCATGATTTAAGAAAAGAATGGCACGCAATTAGGATCTGACTCCTTGAAATTGACAACTTTACGCAAGGATTAAGTCATGATCCTACAATGACAATTTTAACTGTCTTGTTACACAAGCTAGGAATAGATGCGTAACCTTTGAAAATTGTTTCCAACAGGTTGTTCACAATGGTTCTTACCTTGCATGCCCAAAACGCAAAGGTGAAAGATACAATATTCATTATTTTCTTGTCCTCAAGGTTGTTTTAGTTGACCGTGAGGTGTAGGTATATTTTATCTCTAAATTTCCATTGCCGTGAATAAACACCTTGTGTTCTCATTTCTTATGTCCAGTTCTCACGACAATTCACATGATGACATAGATGCTTTTGGCAGGGATTCGCAAGTCAGCTTGCCAAAATTCCAAAATGATTTCTGTTATGAGTAAAGTAGTGTTATGGATTATATGGATTCTCTTGTATTAGAATAATTAGATATTCATTTATCTAACCTTATATATATATAATATGTAATCCCATTAGAGTAATCCATTATTATTTTTCTTCTTCTATTCTATATGGTACCAGAGCATAAGTTATTCTAGGATTTTTTGTCAACGTCCACCTTCTCTGGCGAGCTTTCCGACACCGTCACACCTCTCCAGCCATCCTACTGATGTCGCCTAGACCTTCTGATCACCCCTCCACCACCGCCAGGATCCCCAAGCCTCTCCTCTGCTATCACTAGGCCCACCAGAAACAGTCGTCGACACGTCCAGGCCATCCAAACCTATCTGCCAACGCTGTTGGGCCTCTTGGCCCTCTCTTCCGACGACAATTGACCATGTTGCCTCCTCCTCCCTAATCCCTAACCTCCTCCGATCATTCCTCCATCAGTTTAGCCTCCTACACTGTCAACAGCCTCTCCAGCGAACTGGGACAGGCCGGTTTGCCTGTTTGGTGGCCCTGTTAGGGCCATTTTACCACCAGCAAGCGGGTTGGTGATTCTTCTTCTCATCCAATCCATGTGACGAACAGTAAATCCTCTTTTTTAGTGCTACTGAGGGTGATCTTGTATTGTCCACCTGTTCTACTACACCACTTGTATTCTTAGACTTCTATACTATATATTTGGGAGTATTTCTCTGCGACTCAAACTTGATTAGACCTGTTTATATTATATATTTAGGAATTTTCTTTTATATTCAAACCTCATTGGACTTAATTATTATGACTTCAAGGGAGTCACTTATCAAAAATCTTAGTGAAATATCTCAAAAACTTGATAGAAAGAACTATCTGTTGTGGGCATAGAGTTTTGACACCTTTCTGACTGTACATGGCAAGATTAGACACCTTACTGAGCCTCCTCCAAATGCTAAAGATGGTACCTATGAAGATTAGTATGTTGATGACTCTACCATTGTATCTTGGATGATAAATGGTATGGAATCAAATATTGCTCAGGGTGTAATGTTTTTGAGACCTGCAAAGAAAATTTGAGACACCTTAAAGCAAATGTATGGCTACACCAAGAATATCTCTTATGTCTTTGAGATATATGAGTAGATTTTCTCACTACGAATGGGAGACAACTCAGTACAAGACCACTTTGTTTCACTGCAAGCAATTCTGAATGAGCTCGACATCTCTACCAACCCTTGACATCTGACATTCGTACTATACGTCAGTATAGAGAAAAACTTGCCGTTGCAGCCTATCTTTCTAGTTTCATCCCAAAGCTCTCTTCTCAGATTAAGAGTCAAATACCTGGTGCAGATTCTACTCCTAGTCTAGAGACTACTTTCTCTCGTGTCCTCCGTATTTCTACTGACACCTCTACTACTTCAGTCGAGGTCATGATCGAGGTCATGATCACAACTTCAGTCGTAATTCTGGACATGGAGGAGGTCGTAGACGTATGGATGGCAGAGGTCATATGTCATGTAAGTACTGTGTGTTGGGCCATCCTCCACCTCCATGGCGAGATTGGAAAGAAAATCTCAATCTCGAAAAATAAGGGATTGCAATTGTGAGAGAAATCAGGGATTGCAATTGTGAGATATAATCGGAAGGAAGATATATATATATGCCTTGACAAAGAGAGAAAAAAGGATAGAAGAAAAAGAGAGAATAAGAGAGAGAGGAGTAGCCGTTTCTTCTCCTGTTTTTCCCACACGGCTGCTGCTGCAATTTTTCCCCTTCACGCGTTCTGTTGCTGCGTGGAAGAGGCTGGTCATCCGTCCGTACGGCTGTTGCTGTTGTGTGAAGAGGAGCTGTTGGTCATCCGTCCGTACGGCTGTTGCTGTTGCGTGAAAAGGAGCAGCTGGTCGTCCGTCCAACATCCTGTTGTTGCTGTGCCGCCGCCGGTGAAGAGGAGACGCGTGATCCAGCGCGTGGTTCCACCGACGGTGAGGAAGAGGTGCTCGTAGGTGAACGTCTACCATGAGTGCGCGTGGTTCCGTGATAGGGGAGATTCTCATCTACTCCATTGGGTTATATCTCTTCTTTCTTATTATCTCTATTGAAGATTATTTGTGGCTTGTGCTAACCTCAAGTTTGAGAA
>JAMKQA010008489.1:0-15696 GCA_024699735.1 Posidonia australis | reverse complement strand
GTTCTATGTTTCAATCAGTACTGAGTTGTGCGAGTTGAGCAAGTTGACTGACACGTTGAATTTTCAACACATGGAAATTACGTATCAACCAACACATTTGCCTTTAATGTCGACACGTTGAATTTTTCATGCTACTGTATGCATTCTATATTGCTGAAGGTTTTATAAGGACCGACACACACAAAGTAGCAACATTTTTGCATTTTACATAGATTTAACCTAGTGGTCTTAGGTTTTTTCATTTTTTTTTGTGTGTTTTGATGTTAATAATTTGATATTACATAAATCTAACCTAATAATACATGTATCTAACCTAATAAAACATAAATCTAACCTAATAATTCTATAAAATCTATAAAATTAGTAAAATCAGTATACTCATATAACCGTATACCGTTCCGGAAAGGGGCACTACCCTCACCATCCCCACAGGGGGGGTGTGCCTGCTCCCCGTAGACCCCTCCTCTTCCAAGCTTGTTGATCAGGCAGTAAGACCCTCGTAGACTCTGCGAAGTGGCAACATTTGGAATGATCCTCAATCAGACTCCACATCTCCAACACTTAAGTGTTCTCTTAACTCTACTTTCTCTCTATATTAAATATAATGAGACTTATTCATTTTAAGTGTATACAAAATACTTTTAAGTATGATTTATACATTTATTAAGTATTTTTAGATATTATTTATGTTTCAGGATATTTGTATTAAGTTTATGTAGTGTATTTAATGTGATACATGTTTAGAAAAATTGATCTAAGCAGTCTTAGATATAAATTATTGTTTACTTTAGTTTATCTTAGAGTTTCAAATTAAAATTTAAAGTTTTTTTTTGACTATTTTCATGGACTTTCGTAAATTTACCGTATTTCCACCAATATTTCCATCAATGTTCAACACATTTTCTATTTTTTTTTGACATGAAACCGACATTTAATGCTATGCTCATAGTAGAACTAAATCATGACCTTGTATATATCAATCCTTAAAAGGATTGTTAAATCAGTCCTCAAAGATGTGTTTTGGGTATCTTTATTTATCTATTGAATATGTTCCTGGCATATAGTGGCTCCTTTGTTAAAGGGATTAGGACAAAAATAATGTTGTTGGCATGTTTTAAGCCCCCTCCTTTTGGGAAAAAAACCTCCTACTTCACAGACAAAACTTAAGGAAAATGCCTAGAATTAGGTGAGAAATAATGTTTTGTTGTCAAATAAAATTACAGCCTCCTATTTTTAGAAGAGGTCCTTTGTCCTTCTTCACAAACACATTTTGAAGAAAAAAAAAATATTACTGGAGGGTATACTTAATATTGAAATATAGGCATCTAACTCAAAATCAATTGACAATAAATAGAAGGGTCCATCTATATACAACCACAAATCCTGTCTTCACTTTTTCAAATGTGGAACTATTGTAATACTTAATAAACATCTTGTTGCTACAGGGATCTCCCTCCTTTTCGAGTGATCAGATTTGATATGTGAGTTAGTTTGATATGAAGTCATCCATAATTAATTGGATATAATTAGTGAAATTGAATAATCCTTTGGTAGTGATTCCTCAATCGATTAGTCATGGATTTACCAATTAACATCGACTATTTATGTTGAATCATTGGTTTTGTTGTCTTTATGTCCAAATTAAGTATTTATTCATATACTTTTAAGCTGTAATGACATCATGTTATCATGAACCAAGTGTAGTTAATGTTGAATATGTTTTTCATTTAAACATATAATGTCCTTTAGTAATTAGTATATATGTGTCGAATTTTTTTGTTTGTTTGAAAAATTTTAAATTGTATATAAGCAATTTTGTGCACTTTTTTCAGTTCAGTATGTCAATATTTCATTTTTCTTATTAAATATAAAATTCATAAACTTAGCCGCTCTTTAGTTTTAGGATTAGTATTCAGAATAACTTCAAAATAGGAATTACTATTCCCTTTGATTGTGTTAAACTAGGTATAAACTTGGAATAGTAATTCCTATTTTGATTAAGGAAATAGTAAATTTTCTTTTGATTTACTTATTTTAGAATAGCTATTTTGCAGGAAAGGTAGAATAAAGTTATTCCGCTAAGTTATTATGATACATATATGTATATGGTATGTTTAATTTTTATTTAAAAATTAATACATATATAATATGATGTATACGTGATTTAAATTATATATATATATATATATAATTAAGTTAATTATTATTAATCTACATGTTTTTCACTTATTTTAACATTTATTTTGATATTTATTCCACTTTTTACCTAAATCGGAATATCACCTTACACACTTATTCACTTTTAAAAGAAAATCACTTCTAAACTTAATAGTGATAGTATCAGAATATTAATATCATTTTTCACTTATTCTTATTTTTATTATTCTACATTCAAAGAAGGGTTTGAACTGTAAACTAATTCATTCCTGATTTCTGTATGATTAGTCATCAGTCCCATGACTGAACGAAGTGGAAAAGAGATTACTGATATTTTTAAAATTTGATTTTCGATTCTATTCTTCTTTTTTTTCACCTATTGATTTTGTTGGTAAGGACACCAAATTATGACCATTTAATCTTTTGTAAAAAATCATTCCTATCTAGTTGTGCATCTTCTATACAACTGTCAATTCAACTCTTTTTATGGCTATGAGTAAGAATTCCTTGTGACATGAATCTTTTGATGTGCATATGTTTTTTTCGCAGTTTGCTTATTTTATTAGAGCTGGAGATTCATAGATGGAGTTGTTGCAAGCTTTGCTGTTTATTGATGTTGTCATCTCTTTATTTTACTGCTATCTGCACCAGTAGTAAGGATGTCAATGTATATGCAACAGGAATATACAACCTTATTGTTTTACAATCACTAGGCTTCCTAGCAGGAATCCTTTTCTTTTTTCAAACTAGGAGATTTACATGATTTTTTCTTGTATAAAATATAGGATTGTATTAAATTTTTAGAGTTAGAGGTATGTGTACATATTCATGCTAACATATTGTTGGCGAATCCTCTTACACTCCTTCAAATGCATATATGCAGTTCAGCTATTCCGACAAGTAGAAAATTAAATTCAAGTTAGAATAAATTTTATGAGATTCTTAATAGATTCCAATGAAGTCGTATCCTAGAATATAACAAACATGGCTGTGTGCAACCAATTTTTTTTATATATTTAAACTTTTTTTTTCAAAATTTGACATTATGAATTCAATTACTATACTACAAACTAGATATGTTTAAATTATCATTGCAACCCGGTTATCACACCTTCATTTAAATTTCCTAAATCTTTTCAGTATATTTCAACCATTAAAATCAAATGCCTTTTTCTAGCGGTCAAATTAATTCCAAATGTGAAATTTGATATGTTGTAGCCTATACAAGGGATTAAAAGGTGGTATCTTTAGATTTTTTTTCTATGTTTAAAAATGTAGAAAACGTGTTTTGTACAACCACTTGGCTGTAGGGTAGCTGCAACTCCATTTTTACCGTCCTAATATACTATGACAAATTGAGGGATTTAATTAACAGATACTCCATTTTGCAAACAATATTTGAGCCTATTAGTCATTCTTATATATTAAACTAAATATTTAGAATTTAGATTTCAAAGATATCTTAGAATGTTATATAGTGAGAATATCACAGTTGTCTTTCCATGATCATACTAATTGATATGAAGTGATTATTCCATAAAAGTAAGCGTGATATGAATTACAAAATTTCATCTTTCAAACTTTTCATGTGCACGTGCATAGCAGGTGTCTCATAATTCACCATAACAAACTGGAATTGGTAGGTCCTTGGTATGCTAACCTGTGCTTATTATTTGATATAGAAATAGGCCCTTTCCTGAAGCTTTTCGTTCGTCAATCATCTTGTGTTCATATGTTTCTATACTAATCCTGTTTTAAACATCATTTTATATTGGTCACTGGTTGGTCCTTGACTGACTAGTCAAAACTGGAGTAGGCATCTGGATTGAAAATTAATAAACTGACTTTATTGTGTAACCAATAATCTATAATCTGAACAGGAAATATAATCATATAAGAACCTCAAATAGAGTCCTTTATGCATATTTTACCTAGATTCACTATTGTCCTATGTATATATGTGATAAACCTAATCCTAATGAGTCCATTATGCCTGTATTACCTATATTCACTATTGTCCTATGTGTATCTGTTATAAACCTAACCCTGAGGTTGCCTGCAGTAAGCAGTAAAACTTAGCTAGAAATCGTACAACAATCACCCTTGACCCTTCATTTGTGCAGTGTCCTAAGTCTCGTTGGGCATCTATCATCTATTGCCTACACTAGAAAAGAGAAACTCTCATTATTTCTTCCACCTTGTGGCAAGTTTCTTCATCATTTTGGCATCTTCCTTGTTTATTGGTATTCCTTACATCTTTGGTATCCTTTCTTCAATGGACCGTGAGATCACTTACATATTTGATATTCTTTCTGATGGACGTTGAGACTATTTCTCTTCTAAATTTGTGGAACTTGATGGAGTCATGTTTTCTGACTTTCACAAAATCAGCGCTCACCTTTACCAGGCTGCTCTATTTTGGCAAGAGCAACTCACACCAAACAGAATAACAAAGCTAGGTTTTCAAACTTGCTGTAAAAGGAAAGATTTGCATCATTATAATAAATAATAGTGAAGGTATTGGTTTATTACAGTATCCAAAGTGGGTGAATGTTTACAAATTAGCAAAGTTCGCTTGCCTTTGCCTTTACCTAGTGACATGGGTTGTTTTTGCTAAATTTTCGTACAACCTTTGCCTCAAAATATCAATTGGATTTTTTACAACACACCCTTACCAAATTTTTACTTCTTTTGTAACTACACTTAATCATAGTGTAAATTTGACTTGCTTTGCAGATTCCAAAATTTATGAAAGCTCCAATTTACGTCTATTATCAGCTAGACAACTACTACCAGAATCATCGACGGTATGGAGCCTCCTCTCTCTCTCTCTCTCTCTTACAACTTCTAGTTTGTTTCATGACACATTAAATGCCACCACCCATAACTTTTGCTACCGTTTCTGGAATGTACAACTTTGATTTTGTCGAATTTTTACTACATGATTCTAGCGGTCATGAACAAACCATCTGTTGTTTGCTTTCCTTTTATGACTACTTCACAAAAGGAACTAGATATTGCTTTACCACAAGGAACTGACTCATTTGCTTAAACATTGGGGATCATATTCTAAAAATGATTCTTAAGATTTTTATAAGTTGATGTTCCCCAGGTATATAAAAAGTAGAAGTGATAAACAGCTTCAGCATGGATTACAATACCGAGACACAAGCTCCTGCAGACATGAAGAGTACAACAATGGGAATCCAATTGTTCCTTGTGGGTTAGTAGCATGGAGTTTGTTTAATGATAGCTACAGTTTTGTTCATCAAGGAGTACCTGTTGCCGTTAACAGAAAGAACATTGCTTGGAAGAGTGACAGGGATCACAAGTTTGGGAAACATGTTTTCCCCTTCAACTTCCAGAATGGAACCCTAGTTGGTGGGGGACCACTTGACCCAGGCATTCCTGTGAGTATCTAAAGCTACATGTTGTGCTCTTGGTTAAGTTTCAGTCTTGGGGAGACTCAAAGAGTACAATTTAAATCATACTTTTGGAAATGGAAACTAAATATGATCTTTCTGAACTCTGTTTCTTTAGTTTCCAAGATGCACTTTCTTTTCTTCATTTGATGTTCCTAAGAGCAATAGCTAGGGCAAGTGGAAGTGCTGTTATTTTCCGTTCTAGTTTAAACTTTTCTTATATTTGGTTGCATCCTCGAATTAAAGTTCTATCATTTGTCTTCACCTTTGTTTAGCTGAGTGACCAAGAGGATCTCATTGTCTGGATGCGCACTGCTGCTCTTCCCAGCTTCCGAAAGTTGTATGGGATAATTGAAGATGATCTAGATGCTGATGAGCTATTATTTGTGCATCTTGTTAATAATTATAACACATACAGCTTTGGGGGGAAGAAAAAGCTTGTTCTTTCCACATCTAATTGGTTGGGAGGGAAAAATGATTTCCTTGGCATCACATATATGGCTACTGGCTGCTCGTTCATCTTCACTGCTGTTTTCTTTGCATTGCTTCATGTGAGAAATTCTAGGTATGTTCCTATAAGATATTTTAAAAATCAGAAAGCTCTATGTTATTTTCTTCAGAATGGGATGCAGTATGTATAATTGATTAAAACAATGTTCTGCATCAAATCATATTTTATTCTATTTGGTCATCAAATACTCATCTTATGGACTTTAATTTAAACCACTTACTTTTTCATAGTTCAATTGATAAAATTATCCTGAGGTTTATTTTTGTTCTGTACCACTAAATCAAATGTATGTCCTTGTTTGCCACTATTCTGACACATATGTTTGGTGGGATGACAGTAGAGAATGCATCAATGTGCGTTGATACTTTGAATCTTTTTCGACGTTTCCTGTGATACTTATTGCAGTCGCTGCTTTTGTGCTAATAGCCCAATATTATTACATAAACATTTTTTAGCTTGCTAGAATGTCGGCAGAGCACTTTTAAAATGTAAATTGTGAAATAAAAAAAACCTTAAAAAAAATTACACACCATACTTTCATAGCCATTCTTTAGGCCATCTTGGTGTTGGCATAGGTTATGAGGTCCCAAATGTGTGTACTATCTCTTCTCCAATAAGTTACTTAAAACTTCATAACTACTCAATGTTGTATTATATTTTTCTGCATGCAGGCCTTATGGAGATTCGTCATTCTTACCTTGGACTAGAAAGAGCAATGCGAGCTAAAAAAACCTGTGGTATACGTTACTTTGGATTTGTTGTGGAATCATACGATGTCTTCAGTGAAAAATATCACAAATGAGCACAAAGATGACATTAGAGAAAGGTGGTCAGAATATCTTCAAGCACTGACCCACTTTATCGGATGCATACCATGCATCTCTTTTGAAGAAGGAACATGCAGAGTAAACAGTCTCTTTTATGCTGTTCTTGTATATGTGTAACAAGTGAAGAATTCCCCGCTTGTAACTTTTTCACGCATCCTGTTTGTTTGCTACCACATTATGAGTTGTGCGTTTAATTTTTTTATTTCCTACAAAAATTGTAAAGGCATATACCGTAAAAAGGCAAAATGTAAGCAAGCTAGAAAACTTGTGATGTGAACCTAGTTTTTTTCTTAACCTTGAAATGACTTTCTTAAAGCTTCAAAATTCATTATGCTTCACAAGGTTTTGTAACGATAAAGAGCCAACTCTGCTGCTATTCAGGTAATGTCTTTGATTATTTTTATTATTATTATCTTCAGATTGCTGAAATCATTTGGAAAAACGGATTCCTGATTAGGAAGAGGACATGGGAGCTTCTTAATAACTTGAAATTGTCGCAATTGTAAAAGGAAAAAGAAATGCAATAACTTCAGATCCTTGTTGTAATTCGTTAATGTAAAAGGATTATTTTCCTTAGACAAGATTCTCCTGTTTTGGGCTGTAAGATAAAGATCAACGGCCAAAATGCAGGTGACCAATTTTTTTGTTACTTCTTAATACATTTCAATGTCTACAACATATTTTAACATAAAGTTAAAATGGAGACAATAGCTCATTGTCATAGTGGCTGGGAGAATTTTAAACTCGCCACAGGTCTTGGGTTCGAATACTGGAACATGTATAAAAATTCACCTAAATCGATAACAAAATAATAATAATAATAAAGTTAAAGTGGGAAATTGTATTTATTTACGCATTACACTTTAAAGATTAATATTTACAAATATTTGTAACTAGGACCTTGAGATGAAGTTATAGTAATTGGATTGTATGAAAATTCAGAATAATTAGGCTATCTTAACTCAGTCTATAATGTCATGTCCTAGGGGTAGGCATGGTGGGCTCTAATGGACATCCCATCACTATACATTCTGCCAAAGGCCCGTCTCCATTTGAAGTGCTCCATGGTGTACTCTCTCCTCAGGTATTTTCTTACATCCGAGACACACGACTAGAGTAGTTGTAGCCGCTTAAGAGACAAACTCCAGGAGCCAAATCTTAGCTCTTTAGAAAACGCAATCGGATTAAACAGTTGGCAAACCAAAGGCGTACAGAGAAGAAGTCTCAAGTGGGGGATTGGGTTGCCTCAATCCGTTGCCAATCACAAGAAAATATCAATCATACCATGACCAATTTCAGATAGGGAAGAACATTGGTCACGTGCCATGTGGACTCTTACTTCCACAAGGATCTCTAGTGCACCCACCTTTCCATGTTTTTTTTTTTGCCGTAAACGGTAGATATATTAAGTAGATAACCTTAACGATGAAGTCCATCGTTAAGGAAAATACAGGTAATGTCAGATCCAAATGGCAATATCAAAATATTACAATATCAAACTAAACAGCTGTATACAGTTGAGCCAAAATAAAGCACATCAGTATGCCGAGGCTTATCTGCCAAGAAAGGCACAGCTACAAAGTAGACAAAAAGCTTAATAACCCAGCCATGATCCCCCACTAGTGAGCGCTGTCCTCTCATATCCCTAATCAGCATTTGGATCAGTAGACAAGATTGGATCTACCTAGGAGGGTGGCTTAGAGTCAACATTTGCTTGACTCAGGAAGTTACTATAGAGATCCCAGTTAAGTTGCATAGTTCTAAGCACTGAGGATGCAATCGAGTTAGTTGTATGTTGGCCAATCAAGCCATGGTTTAACTAAAAAGAAGTTAGTGACAGAATATGAGGAAATATACGGTTAATATCTCAATTATTATTACGAAAAATAACTTCATTACAACATAATCAGAGGCATTAGAAGATTGCAAGAAGCAAGGTAGATTGGAGTGAGCATTACATGGAAGAAAATTCCATATTGATTTAGAAACAGTGCAGTGGAAAAAAAAGGGCAAAGCAGATTCCTCATGAAAATTGCATATTTCACAATGGATTGGTCCCTACCAACCTCTTATAAGCAAGTTAAGTCGAGTTAGGATCTTATCCTTAATAGCAAGTTAGGTAAAAATCTTTACTTTAAGGGGAGCAACACATTCCAAATGGAAGACATGAATGATGAACGTAATCCCCCATCATTAAGGATATCATAGCAATTCCTAACAGAAAACACATTTAATTTAGAACAAGACCAAAAGATATCATCTACTATGGAGGTTAAACTAGTAGAACTGATGATAGTGGCAAGTTGCAGTAACAACTCATCCAAGTGCCTAGAATTAGATACAAATAATCTAGCACCCAACTGAGGGAAAGCTAAGACCATCCTTGCAAGGGACCAATTTTTGTTCTTGGTAAGGTAATAGAAGCCTGGAAAACTCAGTTTAAGTGGCGACTGATCATGCCGTCTATTTTCTCAGAACAGAATGGATTGACCATTATGAGTTGAGAAGTAACTAAAATTATTTAAGATCACAAAGCATGCTTTTAACTCTTTCCAAAGAGAAGTACGATTGGGGGAGGTATTCAATATGGCACCAGGGGAGTCGTTCCTGAAATATTAACTTCTAATCAGGCTACACCATTTCATATTTTCCTTTCTTGCCAAAAGATTCCATAAGAGTTTGCACTTATGTGTAGAGTTGAAATTCCTAATATTAATAATCCTTAATCTATCATGAAGTTTTTTCTTACAAATGTTTTGCCATCTAGCTAGGAGGTATCCTCTGCAATCAGTAGAATTGGAATTCCACAAAAAATGTTTGTGGATTTTATCAATCTCCATCTCAACTCTAACTGGTAAGTGGAAGATAGACAGGTAATAAGTAGAGATTGCTGAAAGCACTAAATTGAGAAAAGTAAGTCTTGCCCTTAGAGACAGATAATAATTTTTCCAAGAGTCAAGTTGAGAATGTAATTTATTCAAAACCATAGCTCAATCATTAAAAGAGGCTTTTTTGAAATTAAGTGGTATTCCAAGATAGATTATGGGTATGGAGGCTTGACTATATTTGAGAATAAAGCTAAGTCTGTTAGCCTAGTTCTTAGGGATCCTAATACCAGTAAGGGATGATTTGTGGAAATTATTTTTTTAATTTTGAACAAACTTGAAAGCAGCATATAATTCTTTTAAGGTTTATCATACTTCTCTTAGAAGGATCCAAGAATAGTATAGTATCATCTGCATATTGAATATTTAGAACCTTCAGACCATTGTTGGGAAATTTGATCCCTTTGATCAAATTGTTATCCTTCGCAAGGTAAGGCATCCTATTAAGGATGTAGGTAACTGTGATGAAAAGCAGAGGAGACAGAATATTCCCCTGATGGAGCCCATTAGTAGCATCAACAAGGTTTTATATGTCAGTTTCGTATCAAATTTCAGTAAACTGAAGAGCAGGCATGTGTCGGCGAAATGTCGACATGTCGGTATTGTGTCGATGGAAATACGGTAAACAAAATCCACATTTATTCACAAAACTTTCATGTAGGTGTCGTGCAGGTTAATTGAAAATAAGACATGTGTCAGTGAAATTTTGGCGACACACGTCGACATTTGGTACTATGAGCACCAAAATATCCTTTAGAGAATCATTAATCAGCACTAAGAATTTTGCAGTAGAGATACACATCTGAATTCAGGAAACTCATTTAGAATCAAAGCCCAAGCTAGTAAGAGTGTTGAGTAAAAAGTCCCACATGACATGATCACACATTTTCTCAAAGTCAGATTTAATCATCACCTCTTTAGATCTAGATGAATGGAGGAGGTGTAGGGTTTCTTAAGCAACATGAAAATAGTCACTTATGTTTCAACCTTTTAAAAAGGCACGTTAAGAGTCATCAATGATGTTATTCAAAATAAGTGAGAGATGGGATGCTAGGCATTTAACTATAATTTTGTAACTACTATTGAGTAAATTGATGGATCGATAGTCCTGAATAACCTCAGCACACAACTTCTTGGGGATTAGAACTATACAAGTTTGATTAATATGTCTGAGGATCTCACTATCCTACGAATTGAATAAGAATTGGAAGGCAAGAAGCATATCTTCCTTGATCAAGTCCAAAAAATGATGATAGAAGCTTAATGGAAAGTTGTTTGGTCTTGGGGATTTGTCACTAGGTAAGGCAAAAACACTGTCCATGATTTCTTTGTCAAAGAAATGAGCATCAATGGACTGAGCATTAGGCACCTTATGAGGGAGAAGGGCATCCCAATTTAGAGTAGAAGTAGGTAAGGGTGGTTTATTGAAAAGAGCTAAGAAGTGATCTTCAATGGCATTCCTAATCATATGAAGAGACTCAGAGCGAGTGCCCCCAATGAGTAGGGATGAAATTGAATTGCTTCTATACCTAGCACAAGTAATTTTATGGAAGATGGAAGTGTGAAGGTCTCCCTACTTCAACTATTGAACCCTAGATCTAATCTTTCGATAAATTTTCTGATTCTTTAGAATAAGAAAATGTTCAGCTCTCAATTCTTGCTTCTGCTATCCTTAGACAAGGGTTAGAGCACTAAACTCAGCTATCCTATCTAACAATTGGATCAAACTCTCAATTTCAGAGAGCCTAGATAGGCGATTATCCTTGTGAGAAAGCAACCACGCCTTAATAGAAAGTTTGGTGGCTTTGAGTTTATAGGAACAATTAGCAATGGGATCGGTCGATTGAATAGATTGAGACCAATAATCCTGAACTATATTATCTAAGCTGTTTTTCATAAGCCAGGATTGAGATCCAAGAGGTTTAGTATTAAGACAGATGGGTAAATGATCAGGAACTATTATGGACTTACCCAAACCTACCATGGTCGAAAATTTTGGCTCCCAATTCTGGGAAACAAGGAAATGATCTAATTTTACTAAAATTTTTTCATCTTGGAAATTTGACCATGAGTGTATAAAATTGTTGAGGGATAGGCCAATGAGATTGGCTTCTACAATGAAGTCATTAAAATTTGCCATTAAGGGATGTATATATAGTAAGTCCCATTGGACCTTTCATGAGAAAAATGAGCGAGGTTGAAATCCCCGCTAATGATCCAATTATCCCCAACAAAGGATTGGACATGCTTGAGTTCAACTATGAATTGAAGCTTGGATAGGGTAGAATAAGGACCATAAATCCTAGTAAGCCACCATTTAAAGGAATCAACTAGGTTTTGAAATTTGACAGAGAGCGAGAAGGAACCTTGAAAAAATTTCAATTGGGAAGCTAAGGAATCATCCCAACCCATCAAAATGCCTCCTGCAAAACCTTGGGAGAGGAGAGATCCATCGATTATGTCTTCCACTATTGATATTACACAAGGAGATAGTGAAAAAGGATTCGGTCTTAGTTTCAAGAATGATACAGAAATCAACCTTATTCATACGAACTAAGTTCCTAAGTTCCCTAATCTTAGATCTACTTCCCAAACCCTTGATGTTCCATGTTAGAACAATCATGGTAGAACTTTTTAATAATAGAGCAACTAAAGTGTCTGTAGAAGCTAACAGTGTAAAGCCTTCAAAAGCTCTACATAGCCCACCTCAGTGTCCAAATTTGTAGCTGAAAGACCATATTGTGACCTAATGGTATCAAGACGATGCTTGGCTTCCAAAGGGTTAGCGACTGATATACCTATATTTTAACAAAACTTCATGAAATCACAGTAAGAATCTCATTTAAGGATATCATCTACTAAAGCATTGTGTGAAATCGAGTCTCTAGAATTGCAAGAAGGAAAAACTAAAGGATTGGATGAAGGGAGGGGTTCATCCGACATCCTCTAAGGTGAAGGTGAATGACCGAAAGAATTAGTAATGCAAATACCTTGAGCAGCTCCAACCGGGCTTGAACGAACTACTTCAAATTGATGGCCTTCAGAAATACCAAGGGCCACAACAGTTGGGCCTCCCTCCTTGGTATCAGAAAGCTCAGATTCTAGGTCATTAATTGTAGCTAGGAGGGCTTTGACTCGGGCTTTTTTGAACTTGATACTCATAGACTTTAAGTATGAGGACGTATTTGGGGAATCCCTGCCCTTATCACTAGGGATAGCGGTATACTTTCTCTTTGAAGCCTCAACACTGATATTAGAAGTTGAAGGCTTAGTGAGGTGTATTGACGAACTAGGGGCTTTGTTTTTGTCGTGATAGGAGATGGAGGATAGAGGCTGGAGAGACCTTGCTAAAGAGGCTTCATTGCTCCTCGACAAAGTGCCGTCCATCCCACTAGACGGTCTAGACAGAAGACCAGCATTAGCAAATGGAGGTGGGGATTTGATATAAGTTGCGGGGACCGCAACATGAGAACCTTCTTGCCCCAAGGTCTCCCCCTAGACATACTTCTAATCCAGACATTGTGACTGGCATGGTTATTCTTGAATGCGTTAAAACCTCCAAAGTTACCTCTACTCCCCTTCTCCCCAAAGTTTCTTTACGGCCTCCCCTATAAGGAATAATCTTACCAAAAGGCTTTTTACGCCCCTCAGCGCCTGATAAGCCCATGGAAAAAGAGACAATAGGAGGGACAAACTTCAATGTTGGAGCATAAATATCCAAGACCCTGTTGAAATGGATAGGATATGCCTTCCTGAAGAATGAAAAATGTATAAGACTAGGCATCTCCCAACCAAGGATTCTGACCTTGAGATTAGTAGACCTAAGGAAATGAACATGATTGTTGCTCATGCCCACCTTTAGTAGCTTTGCAAAGCTAGATACTATCTTGTGAAATGGATCAACACTCCACATGTGATACAGAATACCTTCTATTCAGACTCAGAAACTATCCTCTTCCAAGGTATGGACATAATTAATACTAGCGGTCCAAGGGGAAAAAGTTTAGATCTCAAAAGAAGTAGACCAATTTTACCTAAGAACCTCATCTTAAAGAGAAATATCAAGAAACTTCACAACAAACTTTGAGTTTGTGACCTTGAATATCAACCACTCGTCATGATGAGGCTAATGGGATAATAAAAGAGAGGCGAACTCCTCAACAACAATGTTGTGATAATTAGTGTTGACCACCACATAGGTAGACAGAAAATCCAATTGGTTATATATTTTGTCTAAAGGTGAAATAACTATGGGTTTGTGAGGAGAGAAGCCTGCCATTAAAGGCTTAAAGGAGGAGTTGGTGGACAAGCAGGAGGGTGAGTAAACAAAGGTTGCTGGGTAAAAGTAGAGCTTTGGAAGAATTTACAGATCCCTACCAAGTGAATAGGGGATTTGCACTGAAAGCAAACTCCTTTAAACCTATAATGGTTTCTAAGATGTCCATGTAACCCACAATTAAAACACCTTCTAGTACCAGTATAGAAACGAATGTATGCAGATTTAATATGATGATGCTTAACTTCAGTCCAATTACCATCAGAAGTGAAATTAGGCGTCTCGAGTTGAGTATCAATAGAATGGTTTCAACCCTCATTAGCAGAGATAATTGGCGGACTATACTTAAAGTCAAATACATTTGATAAAGGCAAAAATTGATTTATGAGGCAACATTTCCCTGATTGAATGTAAGGACTCGTCAAATATGAATCAGAAACAAAGAAAGGGAGATGGCGTTGTTTAATCTTCCCAAGACAGGTGCCTTGAGAATTTGAATACAAGCTTATTTTACAAGCAAGTGCACCTACAGCTTTTAATGCATTATTATGCCCACTCCTGCAATCCACTCCCTCTTGACAGAATAGGATACACCAGACAAAAGGCTGCCATTGCAATTAATGCTAGGATGTGGACGAATATGGTAGGGAGAGCCTGAGACAACAACATGAATGGAAAGTTCGTCGACGTTGCTAGTTGGCTCAATCGTGGCCAAAATGGAGTCCTCCCTACTTAGAAGAGATGAAGGGCAATCTAGAATGGAACCCTCTCTACTCAGAAGAGAAGAAGGGCAGCCACCCATCTCAGACTAAGGGGACAAGCTAAGACCTGAAGAAGGTTCTAGGACGCCCAAATTATAAACACTATTAGCCTCTTGAGGAGACAAACTACCCACTGTATTTTGGACTTAGTAAGGAGACCTAGTTACCTTAATTTTGTCCCCTAATGATGACGAACTCAAATCCCCTAATTCTGATGCCTTATAGGCAGGAAGTAGCTTACCCTCTGGGGAACCCTCTGTCACTAGTTGAATTGGTGCCAAACTAATGTTTTTTGTGGCCCTCACAGTGTAACGTGGAGTAAATAAAGGAAAGAGCTCAACAACTATATTACTTGAACCTCCTCCTCTTCCCCTCAAATTGGGAAGAACTGATGAGGAGTTGCTAGTACAACAAGAATCAAAGGAAGAACAGTCCAGGGTTGAAATGACAACCTTGCCTGAAGAGGAGGAGGAATTGGAAGGTCGAGGGGAGTGAAAAAAACTGGATAGGGGAACCCTATAAAAAAGAGCGATCAACTGGTTCACTTGTCGACAAAACAGAGGACGATTTGAATATCCTCCATATCTCCAAGGTATCGAAGTTTTCAACATTGATACATTGACAATTGGAGATAGAAGAGAGTAGCTCCTAAGCTATCTAGGGAGCAAGAGAAGATGAAGTTAGCGATTATCAAAAAGTTGCCAACAGTTGCCTGAGTAAAAGAAACCAGACATGAAAAAATGCTAAGTTCTGTGTGTCGAGAGAGAGAGAGAGAGAGAGAGAGAGAGAGATTGGTTTTTGTTCCCCACCTTTCCATGTTTCTCATCTCAAAAAGAAGATTGGACCCACCCAACATG
>JAMKQA010008488.1:0-10470 GCA_024699735.1 Posidonia australis | reverse complement strand
ACATATTGATGTTAAGTTCCATTTCCTGAGGAATGAGGACAAGATCAAGATTCTGAAGATTTGCACTAAAGAGAATCCAGCAGATATGTTCACCAAGGACGTTGTGGAGAGTAAGTTCAAGCATTGCTTGGACTTACTAAATGTCTACTGTTGCTGCTGACCCTTCGGGGTCTTTTTTGGTGTCTCTCTTTTTTTTTGTATTTTTAGGTGAAGGTTGATTCAAGACAAGGTGGAGATTTGTAAATATGTCTTGAATATTATATTTGTATAAGGGCATTTTTGTCATGGATGATTAATCACTATATAAGGCCATCCAATGCTCTTATTAAGGTGGGCTCTTTTGTAAGACAACAGGAGGATTTTGTGTGGAGGCTTTGCAAACCTTAAGGACGGCCATCTCTTTGTTCCTCCTTCCTCCTCTCTTTGTACTCCACCATTTGAAGTTAGTAAGCAGTCAAGGAGAGACACCCGTGGACGTACCCGAATTTGAGGAACCACGTAAAACCTTTGTTGTTGTGTGGATTGTTATTTTGGTCTCTGTTCTTCCCTTTCTACACGTGCCAAACCTAATTGAATCCGCTGTGCTTGGGCCCCTTTAGGCATAACATACATGTTTTCTTTTCAATTGTGAGACGACAGATTATTTGAAAAGATTTTTCTGACCTGGACCAACCAAACTATACATAAAAATTTCATCCAACACAAATCTCACGAAAATACATGAGACATCCAGACTCATATCATGTCTCAGCTAGTAGTCTCACATAATTTTAATTGAAAGGTTTCTCCTGGCAAAACACATACTATATCTCAACTTATCAAAGATTATTATAGTTCACATGAACCTTCAAATTTACAAGGCAAATTAACATTTAAAGGAAAGAGATATAGTAGATGTTTCTTACTTCCTAGACCATTCTGCCAAAATCTCATTGTGCTTGTAGTGATCAAAATCATGTGACATCCCAACTAAAAGAGCACGTTTTGGAAAAATCCTCTTCACTGCATCAAGAGTCTAAAAGATAGGTTTGTTCAGCATTAAGAAACACAATCACAAAATAAACATTTTAAAAAGCACAGGATTTTAAACAAAAAGAAAACAAACGAACCTGTGAAAAACAGAAATGTGTACTGCGAGAGCTAATCTGTGCATGAGAAACAAGATAATTAAATTAAGGAATAAAATTAACGAAAATGGAAACTCTTAGGCAAGATATATTCTGATTCAACACATGCATAAATTATGGCTAAATCAAGTACTTAACTCAATATGGTGAAAAAACAAATACAAAACTCTTAATTTAAAAACTCAAAGTTCACAAAATTAAGTAGAAATGCATATCCATCCAAATTATATTACATTTAACAACCTTAGAGGAAAAAGGTAGCTTCAGATGGATTTATGAGTCAACTTACAATTGTTTGTCATAATTGCCAACTTAAAGGGTATTTAAACAGGAATTCATTATTTCAGTGTGTGACCATGCCGACGGAGGGAGACCACGCGGGAGTCGGTAGGGCCACGACGAGTCTGGTGGTTCCGAGGGAAAAAAGAAATGACTCGAAAATACCGGAAACTGAGCGAAAACAAAAACATGGAGTCGCTACCTAATTTATTTAAAACGGAAAGATGAGGAAAACCGTATCGAAAGATCAAAGAACGAAATCGAATGAAAAAAAAGGAAGACTCATACCAAATGGATTCGATACACGGATCATTGCGAACCAGAGAAAGGGTATAGACTCCTATTATGTGCGGGGAAGGTGTTAAACACCCCCACACGCCCGACGAGTCAATCTTTCTCGGTATCTCACTCGCGTGCATGGAAATGTAGGCACTTGATGTCAATTAATGAGATATATGGATGATACAAGGGAAGAAAATCATATGGTTAAGGAAACGAAATTTAAACTAAAAAGAAAGCATAATCGGATCGGGAAACAACAAGTAAAGCACAAGGTCAAAACCAGGTGGACCCACTGGCTAGGCTGGACCGAACTATGTCCCTGGGTGACACGTGCATGTGGCACGCGCACATCACTTACGCAGCCCAGACGCATGTTCCCGAGGATATCATGATCATTTGCCATCATTGCCATACCCACCACGCAGAGGTACCATTGGGAGATGGCGAAGAGAGCACAAGGAAGAAATCACATCAAGAGTTCATGCAAGCATCAAGTTCAAAGAAACTCAATAAAACTACGGAGAACCCAAAACATTAACAAAAAGTCCAAGTAAACCAGGAAATGAAAACATGCCAAAGGTAATAAAACATGCGTGGATGCTCCGTAGTAGGGTAAGTGACCCCGGTTTGGTGGGACCTGACCCTATCCATGTCCTGGTCCATACGCGCGTGTGGGGCGCGCACCCGCGACGCTCGCATGAAACAGGGCTAGGCCAGGCCTGCCTCCTTCACCGCCTCTTTCTCGAACGATGAAGCATCACCGAACGGCGAGGGCTGTCTGGGAGCTTGAGGGAACTACCATGGGAAGATGTACATGTCGCGAAATCAATGGAATGCAGTGGATTCTTCCCCCCTCCTCCGTCGCCGATGTCAGCGCTCGTCCTCCTCCAGCGAGCCTTCACGGGAGACTTCCGACCAGGAGGACTTGCTCGACCTCTCCGAGAGGTGGTGGAGGGGAGAGAGATGCCTTTGGACATCTGGACCAAGAGCTCAAAGGCCAGGATGGCCTCACGTCGGTGACCGCCGTCCGTCGACGGGGGAATATACGGGATGCACAAGCGGGAGCACAAAAACACGGAATAAACTAAGTGAAACCATGCACATATGATGGTACATACTCCTATGGTGGTCCATTGAGTAGGGTTGTACCTGTTAGTGGCTGAGGTTGCACCGTCAGCGCCGACTAGGGAAAGAACTCTGACGGGAGGATGTGGACAGCTCTCGCGGGGCCGGAGCTGGTCTGGAAGCGATGGGAGAGCTAGAGGGAAGCTTGAGGAGCTCACCGGAGGTGGATGAGAAGGATGTTGGTCGGAGTTTGGTGGTGGAGATCGAAAATCCAACGAAGTGCTTTCAGGGTTCTCTCCGGGTTCTCTCTGGGTTCTCCTTGCGCGAAAATGAACGGTGCCTCGTTGAGGGTGCTCGCGATGGTTTTTGGTTGGTCGCTCCGGTGGTAGGTGGAAATGGCAGGGCGTGGAAAGCTGTCAGGGGTGGCAGGAGAGGGCTCGCCAACGTTGCTGCAGGCCTTGCGTGTCAACGGAGGTGACGCAGGACGTGGGTGGCTGAGAACAAGGCCTGAGCATGCTCTGGGATGTCAAGCACGTTGGGAGACAAGTCAACATTACGTACACGACGTCGCTCGTACGAGATATGAAGTCGTACAACGAAAGCGACCAGTCAAGCGGCGCCAGCAGTGCTGCCCTGGTCCTGACCAGTGCTTGGACCGTGCATGTGGACCGCGCGTGTCATTTAGGCCAGAGCACACGGACTGAGTTTTAGGTCTTGGGCTTGATTGAATGGTTTTAAGGGTAATACGGTTTTCTGGGTCGGTTCAAGTGTATGGGCTTGGTTGGGGAATCAGGAAAATCCAGGTCAGCCATCCAATCGCGCTCCCTGCAGGGAGCGTCTGCCAATACTGACCAGAAACCGGGGTGTCTACACAGTAGATAATATTTTCAAGGAGTGTGTCTTGAACTCTTGATATAAATTTGTTTTCATTAACTGTCTACATAATACTTTTATTATTGATTTATTTTTACCAAGGACCTTCAAAGGACCTTACATATTATAATGACCTGGATTTAAGGTAGCATTCTAGGTTAGAAATTTAATCTGGAATTCTAGAGTGTTATATGTTAATTTATTTGCACCTAATATTAAACATTAGAACATGTGCATTTAACACTTGTTTGTGCTGTGAAATTGGAGTTGAGTGTAGAACAATTGAATATGTGTGTTTTATATAAGACGCACATATGAATGCGTTCAACACCGTGTTGGACTTCTGAACTGTTAAACGCATATATTTACGTGTTTTATATTAAACGTAGGGATTACAGCATTTTACATCTCATGCAGTTCCAGAGAATTCTGACAATGCCAGCTACCTATACATGTATATAAGATCATTTTTTTGTTTTCGAAAGTTTTGTTTTTCCTCCTTCAACGCCAAGCATGGAGTGTATCTAGAGGGAAAATCTAGGAGAGAAGGTGTGCAATAGATTGCATGGATTTGTGTGGGTTGCACGAGGAAGGTGGAGCGGGTTCTTCATGCATGTTAAGGTGGACGTCGAGGTGGACCTCTGGTTACCTACTACTCCAGACGTCAAACTCAGTCATGTTGCAACTTGGAGAGTGAGGTGAATTTTGATCTGGGTTCTTCAGATACATAGTTTTTTTTTCTTCTGTTCCTTTTTTTGCTTTAATTCTTGGATTTTTATGGAGGGTGAGTTGTTAGTAATCACTGGAGTTCAAAGGGAGCTTGGGGAAGAGTTTGCAAAGGATTCATTGGAGCTTCAGGCTGTACATGGTAGCTTACAGTGAAGATGTTGAGTTTTTCTCTTAAGTGCAACGTTCACATCCAATTAGAAATAATTTAGACTATTTTGGGGTTAGATTATGTTGCATGCAGTGGATTTTATGCTTCTCGTCTTCTTGTATCATATTTTGATTCATTTACGAGATAATTAGGTTTACATGCTGAATTCAAGGGGAATTCAATGCAGTCTCTACCGCCTGGGCATGTATCTCATACCTGTTTTACAGAATCTAATGCTTTTCTTACAAAGGTAGCTCAAATTGATTCTGACATTTGAAATAGATTACATCTAATAGCTTATATGTTGGTCCTTTCCTATTTTGATTCCTTGATTAATTAATGTAAATGCATGCTAGTTTTCTAGGAAGTTTAATTAATAATCAGTGGTTTAGTGGTTTAGTCGTTTAGGTTTTAGACGTAAGAATTTATGTGTCTTATGTAGGACACAAAGTTTCTAGTGTTTTATGCCTCAAGTGATAATTCGACAATTCTCTACAGTATAGTCTTGATACTAAAACAAGAATAAAAGGCCTAAAACCTTCCATTCCTATAGAGATTAGTAGAACTAAATGTCCGATGTGAATAATATAAGTGAGCAAAATTATTATTTAAGGCTTTGATTTAAGGATGAACTTAAGAGATTTGAATGAAAGAATCTGCAATAATGACACTAGAATGGGAAATTAACTTAATCTGTTGAGATTTTATTAAAAATTTATCTAAAATAAAGTAAGTTTTGGTGTTTAGGTTTAGACATTTAAATATGTATAGATTTAATATTTTGTAATTGAAAGGTACTTGTATGCAATCGCACTGGTTGGGGTGTTGGATGCTGAGAGGTTAGCGTTTAACGTTAAACGTTACAAATGTAGCGATTTACACTTTAAGTTCAAATTTTGACTATTTTTGCTAGTACAAGTGTATTGGCACGATGTCTATATTTAGGTTTGTGATAACTCTCTGAATCTTCTAGAGAATGAAGCTTATGCAAGTATTGTTGAGGACTTGCACCAACGTGATGTCATTTATGTTAGATTGGAATCAACGATTCAGGTATTATGTGTTTTAACCTGATTTGATGTTTTTTGCATGGATTTTGTGAAATGGTTTGATTCAATGCTTTTCCATTGTTTTCAATTTATGGAGACCAAAAGACTAAGGTTAAAGTATGTGGACCAATAGGATTAAAGCTGAGGCCCAAGAGTCAAGAATGCTAGAAGATCGTACTGATGGACTATGGATGATTGATATCTATAGAAGGTCACATGCGAGACCTAAGTTGAGCTTCCAAGTTAAGTGTCGACAGGGTCAAGGATTGAAGTTCTTGAATGACCTAGGCACAAAGGCTTGTGTGTCAGTAGGGTCAACGGTTAGAGTCCCTCAATAGCCCGAGCATAAAGACTTATGTACTGATAGAGTTAGGGACTAGACTTTCCTAAATGACCTGAGTGCTGAGGATGTCGATAGTACGTACTCTATGAAAATTGGTTAAATCGTGATATGTACGTGCCTCAGTTCTAATAACATCTCAAGGTGGACAATTTTGAAAGATTCTTCACAGAAAGAGGAGGAACTCAGGATGGATGGACTTCTTCACAAAGTGACTCCTCCATAGCAATGTAGTGTACTTCAACGGTGACTTGTGGCTGGTGATGGTTGCTTGAGCCCTATTGACACGACATGTGTGTGTGCGTGCATGTGATGTTGGTGTGTTCTGTATGCGACATAGGGCATTAAGATACTGTGTGTGTGATGTTAGGGTGTTTTGTATGTAACATAGGACATTGAGACATTGTTATCTATCTGATCCGTATAGTGAGTATGTGAGTTTAAACTGTGTGGTTTTGAGTTACTCAAGATAACTAAGTACTCTGTGTTGTATTAAGTTTTCATCATATTGAATTTTGGACGCATGCTTTTATTAGAAGATGTATCATATTTTCTGTACTTCGGTCATTGTAACTTCGATATTTGAGAAACGTGATAGACCTAATTTTGGTAAGTTAAATAAAGTAACAAGAGAAGCGTACTTTAGAGCTATACATGCATGCTATTGATTGGTTTTGATTTTTTAGAGGTTTTTCGGTGGATTTCAGGGACATCCGTATTGAGATGCCAGTGTGTTATTAGTATTATGACTTTTGAGTGGGTTTTCTAGTAGATTTTCATGTTGTTTGTTGTAGGACTTGCATAGGTGTTTAGTGCATCACACCTTCTTGTGAATTAACTTTTGACATTCATGTTGTGATATTTGTCTTGGATTTGTGGATTTTCATGCGTAATGGTGGTACGTTATGCCTACATGTTCTATCAATACATCTTAGTTCAGTTTCTTGTTGTTCTACCTAGTATTGCTTCAGTTTTATTTTACTGGTGGAAATGCATCGGATGAACTTTTTTGATGATCACTCACGTGCACTTTATTTTTATGTCTTGTAAGTACAAGTTGGAAGCTAAACTACATACTAATGCATATAGGAGAGTCACTCATTCACACATCAAGGATCTTGAGTAGTTGCTATTCTCTAATTGCTAGTATATGGATTTGGATTTAGTATAAATATTAAAAAAAATTTAAGTGATTTATTAGGTGTATGATGACCAAGGTCATTACACGTATACACCTCATTCTTATCGTGCTAATAAGAGTTAGAAAGAAGATTCAAAGTAAATTCAAGTATCTTCTCCATTGCGTATAACAATATAGATACATCATTTTTGCTTTTATAAGTCAGACGGTTATTGCTTGACATCGAGCAATCTGGTACTTCTTGTTATGCGAGGTCGAATCTGTTAGTTCAGATGTTATGCACAGTCAATTGTGGATACATCTTTGGTCTTTAAGGGCCCAATAATCTGAGATGGTAGTTTTTGACCCAACCATGAATGAAAAATGTGCAAAAAAGAATACATTATTATCTTTCAACAGAAACTAGTAGTGGTTGACTACATAAAGATCAAAAGCACAATGCTATGGGTCATGTACTGACCTTACGCGTTGTATTAGCATCTAAGATAAGGAGATCCACCTGTCCAGCTCCATATTTTGAAATAGCTGTAGAGCATAATAAGAAATTTTTACAAGCTGTTTTGAGAAGTATCTTCAACATTTTGTAGCAATTATGCTCCTTACAGTCTACTTGTTTCTCCAAGAACATCACCCGTTTATTATGTAAAATAGTTTGGACCTTCCAAATACGACTAACAATTACAAGACACATCCATTTCATGTCAAATGACTGATATCATATATCACTAAGTTCTTTCAAGCATAAAAGAGAAAGGTAGAACTAGTAAGCAACTATCTTATATGGTCACATTTTATGAATATCAATATCACTAGCAGGAAAGAATTCATTTTGTTGGTGGGACTAAGATAATGATGTTGTTGTTGTTGTATTATTTTGAGTGACTAGAATGTTAAAACTTCTCTATAGTTACTAGAATCAAACTTAGCACTGTACCATTCTAGGTGCAATAACTTTAAAATAATGCTAAACTTCAGGATATTACATCGACAGGAAGGTGAATGCACACCTTTGATTGGATGGGGCTTTTGAGTTTTGACCTTGGATAGAATGGGCAAAACGAGAGGGAATGGACAAAACGAGAGGGATAAGGGGCTAGGGAGACAGTCTAAACTCTGAGAAATTTAGAAACGGTATACACATACCAATGTAGGACAAACGCAGTCTGGACAGGATTGAGGATCAGAGGATGTCCCAAAACTTTGGTTCCAAGGAGGGCACAAGATACACTAAGAGTTGAAACCTGGTATAATGTAAGATTACTTGGATGGTATTGAGACAGTAAAACTTTAAGTCCATTTCCCTCTTACATGTCTTCCTTACAGAGAAAAATGGTTGCTAATTACCTTTTTTTGACCAGAAACTAGTTACTCTAAAATACAACCAATCGCAACACTTTAGCCTTAGCACTTAGCCTTCCACAAAATTCTCTTGGGCTTGTGAACGTAGAAGATTGCTTTAGAAAGTGAACGAATTTCACATAGATAACAAGTCAATGACTGGTTTAGCAGCATTGCAAAGAAACAAGAAAAGAATATATGGATCGGTAATTAGCACATAGAAAGGCACATGTCCTGTTAACATTCATTCCCCACCCACCCAACTTCTATATGGAACTCAATGTAACACAAGGAAGAACGATTCAATAAGTTTATTAAGAATGCTAAGCAAAATTAAGTAATAGTGTAATACCTACCGTATTCTGTACTTTCTGGAATACGCGAAACGTCAGATATATATGCAACTCTTGTTTTCTCTCCAAAAAGAAAGCCTAAGGAAATATAATCCTCTCCGTGCTTCACCTACATTAAGATACATTAACTTTGAAAGAGCAACATTAATTGCCAAAAATATGATATAGAAAGTTTAGGATGGGAATAACTGGCAAAGGAACAAACTGCAGGCCTGATGCTACAAACGGGTTATCAACACAGCTGTCAATAATATTCCACTCAATCTGAGCTACGTGTCTCACTTCTGTGCCTTCTTTTGTTTTTCTTGGAACCAGGTACTTGAATTTCTCAGAAATGCTGTTGCAAATGTTAATTGCACAGAGTATATCAGGTACAATCAGATAAGCTACTGTTAATTTATTACGAACTGACATGAAAAATCCAGCCGAATAATGTAACTTGAAATTATTCCTACTAAATGTAACTTGAAATTTATCAGGCATGTTCGTTTGTTACATGCGGCAACTTGATCACATGTTAGAACTTAGAACATGTCTTATTAGTTCATTATGAGTTGTGTACAACATTTAGTAAATTCTGAACAATAGGGAAAAGACCATACATAATAATGCACGAATTTCATCGCAACAGCAAAAGGTGATTGAAGCTATTGTTAGGTCACACTTGTCACTCAAAAGCGGAATAAGCTTTAAACACCTACAACTATATATTATCATGGTTATTGCTGCTCCATTCGACTTCCTAAAGTAACTTGATAATTGTTGGGAAAAAACACCAAAAATATTTCTCTTGTATGTTTTTGTTATTTTGAATTTCTGTTTCACAGTACCTGTTCATGGTAAACTGGTTGAGAAAAATTGGAGTGGGCTTGATGCCACTTGTACGACTAGACGGTTGGATTAAACGTACGTCATCCAGACCAAGAACAGCATCAGCATGTTCATGAGTCAAAATAATCTGCATCAATAAACAAAAATCATTTAAATTCACAGTCCACCGGCTTCAATAATCAACTTCTTTTCTCACCTACGTCCATAAGAAAAACAAAATCACCGTAGAAATTGTGTGTGTGTGTGAGAGAGAGAGTAGTTCCACTACTCACAGAATCAACTCTGGGAATCTTGTGGTAAATAAACCACCGGAGCACTTGCTCCCGGAATGTCTTCCCCACGTCAATCACTACATACTTGTGCTCGTCACCGTTTGGGCAATAATCAATCAGCAATGACGGATTGCACCTGACAGTCAACAACATCAGCAATCCAAAAAGGTGGGAACTCTATTCGCTAGAGATGGATTTGAAGGAGACCTGTAATCTGGGTTCTGTTCGGGTGGGCTGGAGATGGCTTTGAAGCAGACCTCGCAGGGGGGGTCGGTGGGCTGTAACAGGCACTTGGCATAGGGCGTGCAACCGGAGGACCCCGTTCCGAGGAAGACAAGAGAACACCGGTGGTTCCCTGGACTAGCAGGTTTTCCTTCCTCCATTTTAGCGACCAGGGAAGCGAAGAGGGATGAAGGAAGCAGGAGGAGAGGAAGGGGATTGTGTGGGGAAGGAAAGTGTTGTTGGTTTGGTGGTCAAAGGGAAGAAGAAGAAGAAGAAGAAGAAGAAGGCATTGGAGGTGGAAGTTGGTGTGAGGAGGAAGCATTAGGACGGTTGAAAGCGTTGGAAGTACTGTCTGTGGTCAAGCCGCGTATGTGTGTTTGAACTTTGATCGACGGCGCTAAGTACTATTTGTCCCACATCG
>JAMKQA010008487.1:0-29091 GCA_024699735.1 Posidonia australis | reverse complement strand
GGGGGGGGCTGGTCCAGGGCGCGGCCCTGGCCCCAGTGTGTTGATTCCTCATCTCCTGGCCTCCCTCTTGCTTTTCTACCCCTCAAGTTTCCTCTCCAACCACCGCGGAGGCCTCCACCAGAACCTCGCTAGAGTAGCAGCGTCCCGTCGTCGCTGGAGAAGACGACTGCAGCCGAAGAAGGAGCGTGCGCCTACAGCCCTTTTGCGTTGCTCCGAGCCCCCAGGATTGCTCCATGGCACGCCCCTAGCACACTGGTGCCTCTGGAACTGAGCCACGAGCCTCAAATCACCGCTACAACCTTGCTCGCCGGAGAAGAAGACATCGACGACAGTCGAAGCCTTCTCCGCGACATCATCCACCGTTCGAGCTCCTGGAGAAGAGAAGATGCTCCACTCGACGTCCCGAAGCTCCCTAGACCTCTGGATCACGCGATGTAGGCCTCTAGTAGCTTCTTTCTTCCCTGTCGTTGTCGTCGGAGCGTTTTGAAGGCGAGGGAGGTGGGAGGCCCTCTCCTGCCGTTCGATTGTCGATCTAAGCCGTTGGATCATCCCCTTTCTTCCTCTTCTTGCTTCCCGTGAGGTCTGATCTCAAATCAGGCCATGGGAAAGCCTCCTACAACCCCTCTGGCAATCGTCGACGGTGGAGCTCCATCGTCGACGGTCGTCGATGCCTTTTCTTTTAAAAAGAATTAAAAATATTTTTCTTTTAATAAACTTCAGTAACTTTTCATTTGTTACATTTAGGTCCTTTTTTTATTACATTCAGGTCCTTCTCTTGCATTTAGGTCCTTGATCATTTTTCATAAATTGTTTGAATAAAGTTTTAATTAAAAATATTGCATTATGCCCCCTAGGTATTCAAAATAATGTTCTCCAGGTTTAAAAGTTTAATAAAACCCTCAGAGTTTCTTTTTATTCATTTTAATCCAATATTTTTGCATTTAAGACCCTGAACTTTTCTGAAACCATTTTGAATGCACATTTTTCTATCAAAATTGCATTTAAACCCCTGAACTTCATCAAAATAACACAGAATGCATATTTTTATTGGTTAATTTGCATTTTAGCCCCTGAACTTCTCTGAAATCATTCTGAATGCATATTTTGCTGAATAAATTGCATTAAAACCACTAAACTTCACAGAAACTCTTCTGAATGCATATTTCTCTGGTTAAATTGCATTTTAGCTCCTATATTCCTTTGAATGCATATTTCTCTAGTTAAATTGCATTTTAGCCCCTATACTTTTCTGAAACTTTTCTGAATGCATTAATTCTCTAGATAAATTGCATTTTAGCCCTGCACTTTACAGATTTCACACTGAATGCTTGTTTTCTAGGTTAAATTTACTATTTTGCCCCTGAAACTTTCTGAGATTTTCCTAAATCCATTTTCTTGCATATTTTACCTTAAATTTCCATTGAATTGCATTAAATGCATGTTTTAGTGGCAGAATTGCATTCTAACCCCTAGGAAACATCAATTTGGCCAGAAATGCACATATTTGCACATTTGACCTCAGGTTTCATTATAATTGCATAGAATGTGTTTTCCTATGTATTTTTGATGATTTGAGCTTCAAAATTTAAGTTATTATTCAGAATTTGGGTTTTTGAACAAAGGCCCTTGGAATTCGTATTTTTACACTCACATTGGCATTTTGCATATTTTGTCGCAGCTTTTCATACAAGTTTTCTCGCTTTTTTCCTTACATTGCGCACACATTTCTAGCTTGCATCAAGCTTGGTTTTCTCATCGTTTCCCGAATTTCCTCCGTTTTCCACGTTTTCTTGACTTGATTTTGCTTTACATCGCCCGAGGGCGTACATTAAAAGGCTTAACAATGCCAACATTCTCCCAAATGAGGATTATTTTACTCAATTTGATTTTCTTGGGTTTATCCAAATTTCCACTGATTTGCGAGACGCTTTCTGAGAATTTCTCGATTTTCACAATTTTTCTCATCGCCCAAAGGCGTACAGTAAAGCGGCATTCTCAATGCCTACATTTGACCCTCGGATTAACTTTTTCCCTTTTATTCGTTTCTTTTCATCGATTTGACATGTATTTCAGTCATCTTTAGCATGAGCATTCAGAATAGGCAAGCACACACCCATTAGACCATTGGCAAGTAAGAAACCTAGAAAGACCGAGTTTCTTGGGTGCATGGGGGTGCCTAACCCCTTCCCCATGCGTAACCAGAATCCTTATCGTTTCTCTGGCCCGCATTCATTTATCCATTAGGCACGGAGCACACATGTTTTCTACATCTTGTTTGCTTCTTGGTTTTCTTGTGTGTTTGGTTTTCCTCCTCTTTCCATTAAAAGACTAGGTGGCGACTCATTTCCTTATCCTTTCTTATCTTTCCTTGGTGTTTTCGAGTCTAGTCTTCTTGTCCGGATTCACCATCTTCGTCGTGACCATATCGGGTCTCCTCGAGTGCTTCCACGCACCCGCTAGAGGAGAGCCGTGCAGGGTTCCACCAGCATGGTCACAAGGGGTTGGACCCTCGATGGCGCAACTGTCTAGGTGCATACTTTGACTCCTCTCCAAGGTATGGTAGGGGTAGAGTTACGCTGCACGTCTCTTGCTCTTGGGCTGACTTCTGTCTTAGTCTTCTATCTGCTATTTCTTTTATGCCCATGCGGATGTGTTTTTCTTTTTCTTGCTCACTCGCTCAGTCACCCTAGCATTTTATCTCCCACTTAGAGGTGTAGGATCCTTGTGGAGCTTGGACACTTCGTTTGACTCTAATGGATGGTGGCTCCCTCACTTACTTAGTCGTCTGAGTAATGTCCACTGAGGAAGGGTAGTCCAATCCGAAGCGAGCAAGCTTTCAGATTTCGTCATCGGGTAGATGATTATGATGCAAAGTGTTTTTGTTGTTTACTGGATTTGCAATTTTTTTGGGTTTTGATTTTTTTTGTGTTTTTCTGATTTTTGATTTTTTGTCGTTTTTTTTATTTTGGCTTTTATATTTTTTGATTTTTGTATTTTTGATGCATGATGATGATGATGCAAAAAACAGCCATCCGGTCACCGGTGTAGGTGTGTGAGTGTATGCAGGTGTTAGTGTGTGGACCGCCTTCTGCGAGGCAACGCTGATGACCATCCAGTCAATCAGGTTTTGAACAGCATCCCGCAAGGTGATGCAGCCATCCATCGAATGCCCGGCACAACGGTGGAAGCTGCAGTACGCACTCGTATCATAGCACCAAGGGATTAGATTCAGTAGCAGACGAGGATTCGAAAGCCTCAGAAATGACTCGACCTTAGGGAAAAGGGCACTCAATGTCTCTGCGAGAGGAGTGTAATCCCCTTCGGCGCAGCGAGGTTGCTTTCGCCCAGGTCACTGTCCTTGCCGTGTTGGTGCAACGTGATGCACTGGCTTGACATTGGAGTGTGTGTATGCTATGCATGGAGGAGTAGATGCAAGTTCTAACTAATCCGGGTCAGGCTGACTCTCTACGTCAACAAGCTTTGTAGACTATTCATACGCGACAGTTGCCCCCTCGGTGTAGATGGTGTCAGTGACGTTGTTGGTGTTGTTGCTAGAAGCGGTGGCCTGTCTGATGAGCACTGAGAGTGCGGGGAACCTCCCACTTTGTAGTGAGCTTTCCACACGAGCGCCGGCCCAAATCAGGAATGCAAAGGATGCAATTATGCTTAATGCTGAGCAAAGCCCCTATCGCTAGTTGTGCTCCTTTGATGATGATCTTGATAGACTCCTCGTCGGAAGGCCTATCTTTGATTCGGAAGGCTGGTGTTCATCGATGTCTAACATACTCCCCAAATGGTTCGTGGAGTCTCTACTTCATTGCGACCAGATCCTCGCGTCTAGGGATTGAGTCGAAGTTGAAGGAATACTGTTCCAAGAATGCCCGACTAAGGTCGTCCCAAGTCTGGAAAGAGGTCGTGTCCAACGAAGTGAATCACTTGAGGGCAGGCCCGGTCAGACTTTTTTAAAACAGGCGAATCAAGAGCCTCTTGTTGCCGTGAAGCTGCACGAGGTCTCCGTAAAACGCCTTCAAATGCCATATGGGGCAGCCTCTACCATTAAACTTCTCAAATTCTGGAATGTGGAAATTTGGAGGAAGTGTCACCTTTGGAAAGTGGCAGAGGCCCAGGAACTGGTAGGACTGGTGGTCCTTGCCTTGCACTTGACGAAGTGCTCTTTCCAGATCGCCCATTCTGGTAAGGAGGGTATTTAAAGTTGTTGCTGATGAGATAGGTGCAGCTGAGGTAGGTGCCACGTATGCTATATGGGTCGTGCATGTGCACTCGTCCGATCCACCCACATGCCTCCTGGTGTCGAGACATAGGGACCAGCATACCCGTGCAAGGATGCGGTGTGTGGTGATGTGATGAATGCAGTGGCCAGAGTTTGATGCAAAGATGGATGGGAAGCATGCTGTGCTGTGTGTGGTGCAAAGTGTGGGAACAACAGTTGTTGCATTGGCATGGAACCGGGCAACGAGCTCAAGAAATGTTGTGCTCTTGCCATGCCGAGGGGCTGGCCACTAGGCGATGGAGATGGATGCTGTGCAAAATGCAGTGTTAATACAAGAGGCAATGGAGACGCTACCATTGCTGGAGCCGTGAGTGACTGGAGCAATGGTGAGGGTGCAGGTGTAGTGAAGTGTGACTGTGCAGTTAAGGTGGGGTGCACTTGGACCTCAGGGGTCGGAGAAAAGGGGATAGAAGCAGGATTGAGGGCTAGAGCCATGTGTTGCAGCTTCTGGGCGAGAAAATCGTGAAAGTCGAGAAATTCTCGGAAAGCGTCTCGCAAATCAGGGAAAATTTGGATAAATCCGAGAAAATCAAATTAGGGAAAATAATCCTCTTTTCGGGACCATGTTGTCTTTGTTAAGCCTTTTAATGTACACCCTCGGGCGATGGAAAACCAAATCAAGTCAAATGACACAAAAATTGGATACAATCCGAGAAACGATGAGAAAACCAAGCTCGCAACGAGTCAGAAATGCATGCGCAATGTAAAAAAGGAAAGGCAAGAAAATTGCATGAAAAAGTGCGACAAAATGCATGTGTGAGTGTAAAAATACGAATTCCAGGGGCCTTTGTGCAAAAAACCCTAATTCTAAATAAAAAACTTAAATTCTAAAGCCCAAATCATCAAAAATACATGGGAAAACACATTCTATGCAACTATAAGAAATCTAGGGTCAAATGTGCAAATATATGCATTTCTGGCCAAATTGGTGTTTCCTATGGGTTAGAATGCAATTCTTCTACTAAAACATGCATTCAAAGCAATTCAGTGGAAATTCAGGGTAAAATATGCAAGAAAAAGGATCCATGAAAGTTTTAGGGGCAAAACAGTAAATTTACCCTAGGAAAAAGGCATTCAGTGTGAAATCTGTAAAGTGTGGGGGCTAAAATGCAATTTACCAAAAAAAACAATGTATTTAGAAGATTTCAGAGAAGTTCAAGGGCTAAAATGCAAATTAACCAAAGAAAATATGCATTCTGGAGAGTTTCAGTAAAGTTCAAGGGTTAAAATGCAATTTGTCCAAAGAAATATGCATTATGAAAGGTTTCAAGAAAAGGTCAGGGTCATAAATGCAAAAACATTGGATTAAAATGCATAGAAAGAAACTTTGAGGGTTTTTATTAAACTTTTAAACCTAGAGAACATTATTTTGAATACTTAGGGGGCATAATGCAATATTTTTAATTAAAACTTTATTCAAACGATTTATAAAAAATGATTCAGGACCTAAGTGTAAGAAAATGACCTATTTGTAATAAAAAAGGACCTAAATTCAACAGACATAAAGTTTCAGAATTTTATTAAAATAAAAAGGTTTTTTTTTTTAAGTAAAGGGATCGACGACCGCCGGTGACGGACTCCACCGTCGATGATTGCCGGGGATGCTCCATTGGAGCATCCCAAAGCCTGATCTAAGCTCAGAGGACATAGTGAGCAAGAGGGGAGGAGAAGAAAAAGATATGGAGGTCAGGATCTAATCCCCGACGGCTAGAACTCTCATCCCGTCCCCCTCACCGTCGAGGTTGCTCCCGCGACGGTGTCGAGGAACAAGCAAGCTTTGGAGACCACATCGCGGCAATTCGAAGCTCCTGGAAGGTCGACAACGTGGAAAGGAAGACTTTCCACTGATCCAGAGGGTGTTGCGACCCACAATACTCCTGGTCGAGCTCCGACCACATGTCGTCTTCTCTGGTGATGATAACAACTTTTGGCAGCGTCTAAGGGGCACTGGGAGAGCGGGACGTCACTCCTGGTGGCTCTGGTGTATTGGAGGCACGTCGTGGAGTATTTATGGACGATCGGTGTGGCACAGTGCGGCTGGGGACGTGTGATTAGTTGCTGTGTTCAGCCTTCTTCTTCGACGACGGCGAACGTCATAACTCTGGCGACAAGCTTCTGGAGGCTCTACGAGGTAGTGAAACAACACGCAGAGGGTCAGAATAGCTTATGGGAGACTAGGGGAGGAAGACCTAGGGTTCTAGGACCAGGGACAAGCCCTGGATCAACACCTCCACCTATATTGTAGGAAAACAGCGACGACAAGGTCTGGGGAGCGATTTCGACCAGAGGAGGCCTCTGGCTTGATTGGAAACGATCCAGGAAGATAGGAGGTGACCTAGGAGAGCATTTCTAACAATAATTGAGGTCAGGGATGAGTGTACCTAGTTTGGCAGTGGAATGGATGGTCGGAGCTCACCGAAGGCCGCTGGAGCTCGCCAGAGATGGCTGAGAACTCAGGTTTCTCACCTCCACGAGCTTCCTCTCTCTTCCAGGAACTCTCTGGTAGCTCAGGTTTGGAGTGGAAAGGCTTGGGGAGCTCACCTCTCTCCACTTTTGCAAAAAAAACTAAAAGCTCCAAAATGTCTCTTTTCTCCTTACATAAGGGGGTATTTATAGGCCTAGCTGGTTGTTAGGGCTGGAGTGGAAGGTGGTTGGGTTAGTTAGGAAGTGGTTAGGTTTGTTAGAATTAGTTAAGAAGTGGTTATGTTTGTTGTAGATTAGTTAAGAAGTGGTTATGTTTGTTAGAATTAGTTAAGAAGTGGTTATGTTTGTTAGAATCAGTTACATGAGGTTTGACTTTAGGGTTTGGGATTTGACTTAGGATTTGACCTAGGTTTGGGGTTTGGATTAGGGTTTATCCTAGGTTTAGGGTTGTAATTAGGGTTTAACCTAGGTTTAGGACTTGGATTAAGGTTTAACCTAGATTTAGGGTTTGGATTAGGGTTTAGTTTTGTATTTAGGTTAGTTAGGGTTTTGTAGTTAGGTTTTGCATTGGTGGTTGTCGGAGTGAGGTGTGGTTATTGGGTTTGGCCTTTACATATTGGGGTGTCTACAGATGTCCCTCCCTAAGCAAGGTCGAAGGACGAATGTACTAGAGATCGATGCTCAAGGTTGACATAGACACCCCACCCCTTTTGCAAGGAGGAGGGATCAATTGAAGGAGGATCATCGCTCGGAGTTGACGAAGATGCCTTATCTAGGGCTGCAAAAAAACAACAGTTAATGGCAGCCAAACACCAGCTAGTGAATGCGCCAGAGATCTCGTTGCCATAGTCGAAGCCAAACACTAGAGAAAACAACACAGATAACCAAATACTGACAAGTTGACGACCAATCAGCTCCTAGAAGACATGACTGGTTATCACACTTGTCGAGAAAAGCGCCGAACAAGACTCACGGTGCTTACCGACCTGGAAGTGACTGGTCACGGAAGTCATCCGGGTAGTTTGGGCTACCAGCCCACAGGAGGGATGGAACAAGGAGAGCGAGGAATCCATCAAGCATCACGAGGATTGCCCGGGTAGTTTGGGATACCAACCCAAAGGAAGGAGGTAAACAGTTTGCTTTGATTCCATCCATTTGGAGTGGAACTCAAAACAAAGGGGGCACCATTGATACCAAACTCTTAGAGTAAGGATCTAATAGGACATGGTAGGTTTCGGACCTACCAACCAAGAAGGGAAAATGATAAGTTTCGGACTTACCGACCAAAAGGAGAAGTGGTAAGTTTTGGACTTACCGACCAAAGGGAGGAGAATGGTAAGTTTCGGACTTACCGACCAAAAAGGGGATTAGTAAGTTTCGGACTTACCAACCAAGAGGGAAAATGGTAAGTTTCGGACTTACCGACCAAAGGGAGAATGACAAGTTTCGGACTTATAGACCAAGAGGGAGAATGGTAAGTTTCGAACTTACCGACCAACGGGAAATTGGTAAGTTTCGGACTTACCGACCAAGAGGGAGAATGGTAAGTTTCAGACTTACCGACCAAAGGGAAATTGTTAAGTTTCGGATTTACCGACTAAGAGGGAAAATGGTAAGTTTCGAACTTACCGACCAAAGGGAGAATGGTATGTTTCAGACTTACCGGCCAAAAGGGGAAGTGGTAAGTTTTGGACATACCGACCAAAAGAGAGAATGGTAAGTTTCGAACTTACCGACCAAGAGGGAGAATGGTAAGTTTCGGACTTACTGGTCAAAGGGGAGAGAATGGTAAGTTTTGGACTTACCAGCCAAGAGGGAGAATGGTAAGTTCTAGACTTACCAACCAAAATCGACCAAGAGGAGAATTGGTAAGTTTCGGACTTACCGACCAAGAGGAGGATTGGTAAGTTTCGGACTTACCGACCAAGAGGGAGAGTGGTAAGTTTCGGACTTACCGACCAAAGGGAAAATGGTAAGTTTCAGACTTACCAACCAAGAGGGAGAATGGTAAGTTTCAGACTTACTGGCTAAAAGGGAGAATGGTAAGTTTCGGACTTACCGACTAGAGGGGGAATGGTAAGTTTCAGACTCACCAGCCAAAGGAGATAGAATGGTAAGCTTCGGACATACCGACCAGGGGGAAGAATGGTAAGTTTCGGACTTACCGGCCAAAGGGAGAATGGTAAGTTTCGGACTTACTAGCCAAAGGGAGAATGGTAAGTTTCGGTCTTACCGACCAGGAGGGAAAATGGTAAGTTTCGGACTTACTGACCAAGAGGGGAAATTCCTAGCGCCAAGTTAGCAGGCAAAAGAGGGCAGAATCCCGAACAGTCGGGGACATGCTGTCGCAATTGTCTACTCTGCATTAAATACAAGCAACCAAACAAGCTGGCAAGAAACATTCTGATGAATTTTATTATCAGAGTCATTGGAATGATTACATGTATTTCAATTTGCAAAGAACCAGTAACATGACATGGATGCTAAGAATCTGCGTCATCTCTAGATCTTTTGGAGCCTGAGGCTTTGGCAAAGAGCGTACGGCTTCGGGCAGCGCTACGATTGGCCAGGTCTCTTCGTCTTTGGCTTCATAATCTGTTGTGCAACTCTTCCCTTCTATGACTGTAAGATCCCTTGATCGTACGGAGCCACTGAGCAGACAAGATAGCTCCTTAGTCATAGTGTAGGAGCCCAGAGGGTATTCTTGGAACCGTGCTAGCATTTGCCCTTGGACAAAAGAATCCTGCTAATAACTGAACTGTCGCATCACACGGATTGGGTGGTATTCTACTCCACCAGTCAACCCTGGTAGGATGATAAGCCGCATGTCGACTGTGTTGAAGAAGGCCTCAAAATTATGAGAAGCCGAAGGAATAATGTGCCAGATTATTTTCGGTTCTGTCAAGCTTTCTAAACGCTCGTACTCCTTCTGAACTGAGGTGAGCATGCGCACATGGCCACTTTGACAGTAGGATTCAAAGGCTGATCGTTGCGGGAGTAAGACTTCTACACCCAGATGTGCAACCAACCATACCTGTACAAAAGCTCCATAGCCATAAAAGTGTCGACAACGGTGCAGTGATCGATCCAGAGCCCAGTAAGTTTCTGCCAAGATGACTGGGGCTAGATCTATTTGTTTGGTAACAACTGCCAAAGCGATCTCAGTGACTTCAATGTTTACAACCATCTGGCCATGGCTGAAAATCCATTCTCCCAGGAAGCGGACAACAAAGCCTTTCAACCAAAGCTCGTCACCTAGGGAGGCGCGCATTCCGTCCACCTTGTCAAAGTAAGCTAGCTTCAACATGGGAGAAAGTTTGTCTGTACAAATGAGCTGACGACCACAATTACTGGTTGAGAGGCCAGTTAGCTCACTCAAGACTAAAGAATACCCGTCGCGCCGCATAAACACGGTGGCTCCCAGGAACCTTTGTAGACAACATATTTTGTGGACCTCCTCCAAGATTGGGGTCAATTCGATTCTCCCAAAGTGGAATACATGATGAGCCGACTTCCAAAATCGGGCAACTGCACACAGGAAGTATCGAGAAACCACCACCTTCGCGATATCTAGAAGTTTTGAAGAGATCCCCCAAATCTGTAGCTTGTTGCGATCGCTTTCTGTTAACTGCTTGATCCATGCTTGGAGAACATCTGAGCAGTGCGTAGGCACAACCATCGTAGGGAAACCCATGATCTGTAAGGCGTTTCAGCTTTCCATGGCTCGAGACTCCTCAGAAAAGGAAAACGATCTCCTACGGGACATGCTCAAAACATTGTTTTAGAAACAGATCGTGGGCCCAAACAACAGCCCATAGCCAAAGGACCGAAGGGTGAGGAAGGAGGGCTTGGTATTCGTAGACTGGAGGATTCCAATCTTGCTAATATGATGCGGTTACTCTGGGAAGTGGAAACTAATGACAACTCGCTCTGGGTCAAGTTGATGTGGCATAAATACCTGAAGGCTGGCTCTATCTGGTGTTCTAGACCCCCTCAGAGCTACTCTTGGGCTTGGCGTAGTATCCTCTGAGTTCGCGAGCTGATGCGCGACAAACTCCACTACTGTATTGGTGACGGCAACTGGTTTTTCTTTTTTCTTGACCCCTGGCTGAACCAGAGCACTGTTTGGGAGACGGGTGGAGAGCGGCTTAGACGAGATTTGGTATGTGACGTCCGATGCCGGGTGAATCTTTTCATTTGCAACGGTCAGTGGGCGCTCCCTCGTTCCACTACTATGAAGATGCGGGAACTTTGGCCTGCGATCTTGGCCACCACCATTGACTCTGGTGCTGACAGCATTCGCTGGTTGCCCAATGCTGATGGTTTCTCCGTCCGCTCTGCGTGGAATGCGATCCAGGTGAAGGATCCACATGTCTACTGGACGATCCTCGTTTGGCAGTGTGGGGTTATCCCACGGCACGCGTTTTGTGCCTGGCGTGCCCTATCTCATGGTCTTCCCACGCATGACGCTCTGAAGTGACGGGGAATCGCTGTGGTTTCTCGTTGTGTGCTCTGCTATTGTGAGATGGAGACACTGGATCACCTTTTCTGGCAGTGTGATTACTCTCACCAGGTCTGGAAGACTCTTCTTCCTGCTTTTGGGTGCTTGCAGACTCTTACTCTTCTCGAGGCCATTAGTACTTACTGTAATTCCATCCGGAACACCAACTGCAGCAAGCATGACGTGCGAATGGTTGCTGCGATCTTCACTGAGGCTGTCAGTCGGATTTGGTATGAGCGGAACAGAAGATTGTTTGATGTCTCTCATGTTCCAACGGATGCCTATAAGCTTTGCAACATGGTGGGAAAGTAACTGGTTTTTCTCTTGTGCTGCTCGATTGGCTGCATGCTACTGTTTCTTCTCTGCGTGCTTCTGCCTCTCGGTTGGGCCTCCGGGTTGTTTTTGCGTCTTGGCTGTTTCTTGTCCTGCTATTGTGGGCCTGCGAGGCCTGTTTGGCCTGTTTCGAGTTATTCAACTGCGAGGTTGCAGGCCTGGCCGTGGTGTGGGCCTGTCCTTCTTTGCATTTTTGGGCATGGGCTGAATTTGTATTGGGCCTGGTTGTGAGCTCTTGTCTGTTTAGTTTTGGGCTTTTGGTCTTGGGCTGATTGTTGTTGGCCCACGATCTGTATTGGGGGGTTGGGTTGTGAACCTCTGGCTGGGTTCTCCTCCCCACCCCCTTTGCTCTTTGCTCTTTGTACATGTTTTTTCCTTTATATATTTTGAGGGTCTCCCTCCTTTCTCGTGACAAAAAAAAAGATTCCAGTAGCCGCGGGTGCACGGTTTTCCTCATTAGTTGGGCCCTGGATACTAAGGCCTCCACCTCCTCTTCAGGTGATCCCAACGCTTCAAAGGCGTTGTGACTAGAATCCTCAGCGCGCTGCCTCGCGAACGGGGTGCCTTTACGCTGAGCTACTCCCTTCCTGGGAGACTTAGAAGATCGACCAGGGTTGCAAGGAGACCTCGGGGAGTCCTCCCCAGTGCGGCGCCCACTGGTCGCAATCGCCAGGTCCTGAGACGAAGAAGCCATCTCCGTGTCGCACGGCAGGCAAGGCGGTGCCAATTGTGTAGGTAACAGGGGAGCCAGTTCATCTTCGGAAACTGGGACAGACACCCCCACAGCATCATTAACAAGCATCTCCTCCGTAGCTAAACTCCCATCTCCGCTGTGAGCTTTACTCTTACAGGAGCCCTGGTCATGGCCAAAGGTTTGGCAAACAACACAAGGCTTTGGGATCCAGTCGTAGGAGACTGGGATGGTCTCTTGCACCCCATTGACCTCCATGAACGCCTGAAGCGGAAAGTTGAAGAGGGTGTATATCTCAATGCAGACCCTCGCAAAGTCCACCCGTGTTCCAAGTGCAGTGGCCTCATCCATGTAAAGGGGCGCACCCAAGGTACTTGCTGCTCTGCTGATGAGCTACGTAGACCAGAATCGAAGGGAAAGTTTGGGAAACTTGACCCAGATAGGCAGACTGGACAATTTCTCCTTCTCGAATCGAGAATCCACCGACCACTGCCTGAGGACCAGTGGTTTCCCACGGACAAACCAGGGACCGCCCTCCAGAGCCCTTTCCAGATCCTGGTCGGAATCAAACTTGAAGAGCAGGAAGCCGTTACCCCTGGGGAGAACCTGCAATCCCCCAGATAAACCCCAGACACGCTTGAAGTGCTTCGCTAGTGTCGGAACGAAAGGCTTGAGGCCAATGAAGTAACCCATAAGGACCCTGTCCCAGCAAGCAGCAGCTTTTTCCACCTCCTCGGGTGGGCAAATCACCACCCTAACCCCATTTCTAAGAGCAGGGGCGAAGAAACTAAGAGCTCGATTTTTGTTTATACCAATGCCCGAGCAGCGCTCAGCCCAAGAGACGGGCGTCGCCGTGACAGCAACCCCTATGGGCTCCGTGAAGGAAGCACGGGAGGGTGAAGCATTTCGCCTGCGCGAGTGGGAGCGGTGACCACGACCCCCTCTGCCCCGATTGCCAGTACCACCACGCCTCCCAGAAGGAGGCGGACCAAACCCAACAAGGCCCTCGATGCCCTGACCCTCCCTGGTGGACGTCACCTGAAGGGCCGCCGGCATGAAGTCCCCTAGAGTATGCCTGGCTGGAGAGTTAGGAGAGGGATTAGCCGAAATCATGGCTAATTAGAGGAACCACGTAGACATAAACATCGCGCAAGAGGACGACACGTAAACCGCACGTCCCGCCATGAAGAATTCAAAACTACTAAACGCGAAGAAGCAGAAGCGCCCGCGGAGCAACCGAAGCAAAATCTAGTGAGAAGTTCAACTTTCTCGTGCTGTGCCGATGTGGCTTAGTGTTTTCCTACCAGTGTGGTGTCGAAATTTTCTACAGGTTTTAGCTAGTAGGGCCCGGTTTTGTGGTGTTGGTGCTTTTGATGCTATTGGTGTTTTCAAAGAAAATAAAATGGTTTTGACAAATGTTTTAAACTCGATTTGATTTTAATTGCAAGGTTTATTCCAACTTTTTGCATCGTTTTCATGAGGTATTTGCTAAGTGACTTTTTTGATCACTCACGTGTGCTTTTTCTGTAGTTTTAGTTACAGGTGCAAACAAGTAATAGTGTTTAGCATTAGTGCACATATAGTTAAAGTCACCTAGTTGTTCACTATAGGTTCTTAGTAATTAGATATTTGAATTAGCCTTTAATTATTCTATAAATTGAGCATTTAATTATGTTTAATTGATTTAGGCTAATAAATCTTGGGTGTAGTGACATGGGTCATTACAGCTTTATACTATTGATATTCTCTTTGTGATTCCTTTCTCTTAATTAATTTTAGATATAATCCATCATTATCTCTCTTAATTTTCTAATTCGCATTTCACAATCAATGTTTGTGAAACTCTTTTCTCTGTAGGATTGACTCGTACTTGCATATGTACTACATAGTATACTATATACTAGTAGTTAATTAAAAGCACACATCAGCTTCTGGGGTTGAGCAAGAGTTGGCTTTTAGGGTGACACCTCATCATGAACGAGGGAGAGGAGATTTATAAGCTACATGGTTGCACGATTGTCATTGATGTTAACAGATTTTGAAATCAATGGTTTTTTTTGTCACGAGAAAGGAGGGAGACCCTCAAAATATATAAAAGAAAAATATGTACAGAAGCAAAATGGGTGGGGAAGAGAATCGACAATGCCGGAAGGCCCAGGGGTTCACAACCCAACCCATCAAAACATCAAGGGGCAGAAATAAAAGCCCAAACCCAAGCAAGTCAGACCAAGCAAGTCCACTATGGCCCAGCCCAACATAAGCCACAAAAGCAAGGACAAGGGAAAGCCCCAGAACAAGAGCCCACCCGCAACAGGCAGCCCACAGAAGGGTCCAGAGACAAAGGCAGTAAGCCCAGGCAAAGGGGCCAAGATGCCGCCCTGCCCAGGCCCAAGCCAAGCCCGCGCAAGAGGAGAGACACAGAATGGGCCCAAAAGCCCACGCCCCACCAAACCGCAACAGTAGGCCAAGACCGCGCAGACACAGTAGCATGCAACCCAGCGCCCGCGACAACAGAACCCCCAACAGATCAAAGGAGGCAGTGGAAGATAACCTCAGGTGATCTCAGGGCGTAGTTGGGCTCGTAAAGTCTCTTATTTCGCTCCGTCCATATCTCGTAAAGGATGCCGGAGGCCAGACGGGAAAGAATCGGCAGAGGTTTCCAAAGCGGACGCCTGAGCCAACCAGTAGCAGCATCTTTGATGGTGCAAGTCGTCCCCGGCTGCCCTAGACTAGCAAGGTGCCAGATGGCAGTGGAGAAGTGGCACATCCAGAAGAGGTGGTCGAGAGTTTCCTCTGCCAGGCCACAGAGGGAGCACCGGGAGACCACCACAATGCCACGCCGCCGCAGAGCGTCGTGAGTCGGGAGCGCATGCCAGAAAACTCTCCAAGCACAGAAGGCAGCCCTCGGGATGCCCCCTGGCTGCTAAACGAGCACCGCCCAGTTGCAATGATCGGCCCTTGCCCTAATAGCATTCCAGGCAGAGAAGAAAGAGAATTGGTCATCGGTGGGCGTCCAGTGGATCAGGTCACGACCCCAAGAACAAGAGTAGCCAAGATCAGGGGCCATAACTCATGCATGTCCAAAGTGGTGGGAGTCGGGAGGCACCAACGGCCATTCACAAGCAGAAAATTCACAGGGGACTGGAGGCTGCAACCCAGGTCACAAAGAAGACGACGAGCAACCTAAGGGTGGATGCACCCGGAATGACCAGGAATCCACAGGTCGAGGAAGAGGAAGGTGTTCCCCCTGTCCCCAATGCCGTAGTGCAGAAGAGGCCGCGCCGACTCCGCCATCTTGAGGATGCCCCGCCAGGCCCAGGAAGCAGAGGAGGGAGGCCGCGCCGTCTAGATGGAGCGGTTCCGGAGATATTTATCACGCATCCACTTGACCCAGAGGGCCTGAAGGTTCGTCTCCACCTCCCAGAAGAGCCTGAGGATGCCAGCCCGGTTGCAGTCGACCGTTCGGCGGAGCCCCAGACCCCCCTCACTCTTGGGGAGGCAAGCCGTATTCCAGGAAAGGAAAGAACACTTGTTGGCCTCATGCCCGAACCAGAGGAAGCGCATGAGGCGCTTGTCGATCTCATGGTGGATACTGGCAGGGAGCAGGAAGACCGAGGTCCAGTAGAGGTGAAGCGCCGCCAGAACAGAGTGGATGAGAACCAAAATACCCGCGTACGAGAGCAGCTTGGCTTTCCAAGATTGAAGCCTGTTGTCGACAACCCGCAGAAGAGGAGCGTAGTCCTCGGTCGACAGACGCTTGGCAGTCAGAGGAAGCCCATGGTAGCGGACAGGAAAGGATCCCTCCGGGATATCCAAGTGGGACAAGATCCACCTACGGTGAGGGACAGGACCTCCAAAGAAGAGAGAGCTCTTCTGGCGGTTCAGGTGCATCCCAGACATGGAGGAGAAGGAATCCAGGATCGCCTTCAGCTTGTGCGCATTCCTCTTGTCAGCCCGGAGGAAAATCATGAGGTCATCAGCGAAGGTGATGTGCGAGACAGATTGGTCCCCCAGGCGCATAGGCGAAAGCTCTCCTCGATCAACAGAGAAGTTGCGGAGGCCGGAGAAGATTTGCATGGCGACGACGAAGAGGTAGGGAGATAGGGGGTCCCCCTGGCGCAGGCCGTTAGAGGAGGCTAACCATTCCTACCTCTCCCCATTAATAGCAACAGAAAAGGAGTAGTTCATGCACTCCTTAATCCAGCTCACCCATTTAGCGGGGAAACCCATAAGCCACAGAGCACCAGTGATGAACGCACGCTGGATGGTGTCGAAGGCCTTGCGAAGATCGACCTTGATGCACATGTAGCCTACATTCTGCGACGTGTGCAGACTGTGGCAGAGTTCATGGGCTAGGAGGACAGCGTCACTGATCCGGCGCCCGCGGATGAAAGCGACCTGGTTGAGGTCAATGAGATCCGGGAGGAGCGGCTTCAGCCTGTTAGCCAGAACCTTAGAGATGATTTTGTAGGACACGTTGCAGAGCGCAATGGGACGGAAGTCATCCACACTGGCAGGCGCCGCAATCTTAGGAATGACACAGAGCAGGGTCTGGTTCAGCTTCTTCAGCAACTTGGATGAACGGAGGAAGTTGTTAGTCGCGTTCAGAAGATCACTCGCAATGATAGGCCACGCCAGACGGTAGAAGTGACCATTGAACCCATCTTCCCCGGGGGCCCTGCTGGGATTAATGTGAGAAACGATTCCCTCAAGCTCCTGCATAGTGACTAGAGCACAGAGGGCAGGGCAGGCAGAGGCAGGGATGCGTCTGCAGGGCAGGGACGGGGGAAGAGGCACCCTCACGTCATGGTGGTTGAGAATAGCAGAGAAACGCTCCTCAAAAGCCAAGGCAATAGAGGGGTTGTCAAGATGAACAGAACCGTCAGCGGAGATGCTCCTGACAGAGTTACGTGCGTGATGCGCACGAATGGAGGCATGGAAGAAGGCCGTGTTAGCGTCTCCTTCCCGAAGCCAATGCAGTCTGGATTGCTACCAGGCCTACATTGCTTCCCGCCAATAAAGGTCCTTTAACTGGGCACGATAGTTGCATTCCACCTGGAGGAAGATGGAGGAGTTGGGATAGGACCGCAGGCGTTCCTGAACGGCATTGAGGGAGGCCTCGCAGGAAGCAATCCACTCCGGGATGTTGTGGAAGGTACGTCCAGCCCACTCCCTGAGGCATCGCCGGAGGCCAGTCAGCAACAAAGCGAACCTCCAGGAGGGGTTGCCATTACAGAGAAGATGCCATCCTCGAGCCACCACAGAGAGGAAGTGGGAAGTCCAGTGATTGAAGAAGCGGAAGTAGTGCCGCGGTCGTCCAGTCTCAAGGGTAAGGGAGATGGACAGAGGAGAGTGGTCACTGAGCTGTCGCAAGCCAATGAGGGTACTGCAGTTGGGGAAGGAGCGCAGGAAATCCATGGAGATCAGAGATTGATCCAGGCGGCAGGAGATTGGGTTGGCCTGCTGCATGTTACACCAGGTGAAGGCTCCCCCGGAAGAAGCCATCTCCGTGAGGGCAGCAGCAAGAATGAAGGAGTTGAAGTCATCCACCGCAGCCAGATAGCACCGTGAGCCACCAGATTTCTCCGTGCTGCCCCGGGTACAGTTGAAGTCGCCGACCAACAGCCACGGGAGCGTGGGTCGTTGGGAGAGAAGGCAGGACCAGAGCTGCCGACGAGAGTGAAGATCGTTGGCAGCATAGACCACAGAGAGGACAAAATGCGGGATAGAGGGGGAGCAAGCGTCCAACTGAATGTGTTGGCTCGAGTGAGCCAGGAGAGAAACATGAAGCGTCTCCTTGTTCCATAAAACCAAAAGGCGGCTGGAGTTATCCTGAGGGTTCAGGACCTCGAAGTCATTCCAGTGCTTCTGACAGACCTCCATAGTCCTGTGCTTAAGCTTGTGTTCCAGCAGACATATGATGTCGTAAGGACGGCGGCGAGTGAAACCCCAGATGGCACGGAGCTTGCCGGCGTCGTTCAATCCCCTGACGTTCCAGTAGAGGACAAACATTATCGGGTTCCCAGGGTGCTCTCTAGGGAGCTAACCTTGTCCGGCTGCAATTCTGGGCCGGAGGTGCCAAGGAGTCTAGGGTGAATTGTCTTCCTGGATTGGCGGGCTTTGAGGACCAGCTCCTCCACGTCGATCTTCGGAGCGTCCAGTGCCGCGAAGACATTGGAGCAGCTACCCCGAACTGCACCAGCCAATTTCCTGACATGCGGCGTGCCCTTGAATTGACGTCCGTTCCAACGAGACGGAGATGCCGGGGAGTAGACGTGAGGGGAGTTAGGAGAGGGAGGGCCCTCAGAAGGGACCGCCACCGGCGTGCCAGGCACAAGCATCATGCCCTCAGAGGGGACCGCCACCGGCGTGCCAGGCTCAAGCACCAGTCCAGGCAGATGAGGCTCCACGGCCAGGGAGAGCGCCACGGGCAGAGTAGAGGGAGGGCAAGGGGGAGGAGACGTGCTTCCAGGAGCCGTTCTAGCCTTCCCATCCTCAGCACTGACCACAGCCAGAGCAGGCAGGCACAGAGATGAATCCATCCTAAGGTCGGAGGTCACACAGGCGCCCTGGCCGTGCCCAAAGGAGTTGCAGCTCATACAGGGCTTAGGGATCCAGTCATATGACACAACAATCTCCTCCAGAACCCCCTCGACCTCCATGAAAGTAGTTGTCAGAAAAGTAAAGTCAGCCGCTATCTCCACACAGACACGGGCGAAGTCTACCCTGGTACCGGATGCCATAGCCTCGTCCATGTACAGAGGCGTGCCCAAGGTACTGGCCGCCCGACTGATGAGAGGGGGGGACCAGAAGCGAAGCGGAAGCTTAGGGAATTTCACCCATATCGGCAAGGTAGACAACTTCTCCTTCTCGAAGCAGGAGTCCACCGTCCACCGCCGGAGCACCAGTGGCTTGCCCCGGACAAACCATGGGCCACCCTCCAAGGCAAGCTCCAGGTCGCAGTCATTGGAGAATTTGAATAAGAGGAAACCATTTCCTCGAGGGAGGATTTGCAGGTCGCCAGTAAGCTTCCAGAAGCGCTTGAAATGCTTAGCAAGGGTAGGAACGAACGGGTTCAGCCCGATGAAGTACCCCATGAGAACTCTGTCCCAATTAGCGGCAGCTTTCTTGACCTCCTCCAGGGGGCAAACCTCCACACAGAGTCCATTCCTAGTGGAAGGAGGGAAGTAGCACAGAGACCTACTGTTAACAGATCTAGACCCCACACAACAGTCTGCCCAGGAGGATGGCTTGTCCGCGACAGGGACGGGAGTAGGAGCAGCACGCAGGGGGCGCGACTGCGAGCGGCCCCTGGAACGAGTACGAGGAGCGCGGCCTCCACGACCGCGAGAAGAACCCCCTCTGTCGTGAAAGGCAGGTTGGTCCGAATGCCGCAGAGCAACAGGAACATCCGCCGGCGTGCGGAGGGTTTCCGGAAGAAAGTCCCCTAAGGTCCGGGAAGAAGGGTTAGCGGAAGGGTTAACAGAAGACATGTCGTCCCGGGGGAGACACGTGGGTTAACCCATACTCGTAAACCCAATTAAGGGAAAAAGCCGTCCGAGTCAGCAGCCCGCCCAGCAGAATTTGAATTCCTGCGCGCCAACGAAGGAAGCAGCAGAAGCACAGCGCAGGGGGATTTCCTAGAGAGAAGCCAGAGTTTCTCACACTAGAAAAATCCGCTCTTTTCTCCTTGGTCCCGATTTGAAATCAATGGTTTGGATGTGAATTAGTTGGATTAGGATATAACTTGTAGATTAGGGGCATGAAGGTCCAGACACACCAAGGTACACACTTAGATCCATAACAACCAATGAAAAGCAAATATTCAATGGTCCAAAGGCGAATGAACGAATTGATCCTTTGCAATTTTGAATTCTGATAGAGCATCTTGTGCTAGGTCTTTGCGTGTCCAAATCACGATAATGACATACACCCACTATATGCACGACTGTCTCACACTAAACCTATCGTAAAGTCAGTTTTTTTTTTTTTTTTGCCACAAGAAAGGAGGGAGACCCTCAAATATATAAAAGAGAGAAAATATGTACACAAAGGATTAGTGGTGGGGAGAAGAACCCACACGCCCAACAGAGGCAAACAGGGTGCTCAACCCAACCCCCACAGACAAAAATGGTGCATGGGCCACAGAGGCCCAACAAACTCAAAAAAGCCTAGCCCAAGCAGAGAAGACAGAAGGGACAACCCTGGGCACCATCAGAAAGCACAGACCACACAACAGTGGCATGCAGAAAGAGACTCAGTCTATATCAGAAATCATCCGGCAGAAGGAAGCAACGCTGCGTAGTGAGTAATCCAGGTCAAAGGATCGTTTGTTCCTCTCAATCCACAGAAAGGCCATCACCTTGATGAAGCGGGCAGAAACCGCATGCTTATCGTCCTTCTGCAAACCATTGAAGGATGCACGGCAGAAGTCGGTGACACCATCCAGCAGGTTGGTAGCGTTGATGTGCCCCAAGGGAGGGAGAAGGGTAGCCCAAATGGCAGAGGAATAGGTACAGCTCCAGAAGAGATGATCCAGGGACTCGAGCTCGTTGTAGCAGAGAATACAGCGCGAGACAATAGTGATTCCACGCTTCCTGAGGATGTCATGAGCGGGTAACCCATAAGAAAGAGCCCACCAGGCACAGAAAGCATAGCGCGGGGTACCACCTTTCTGCCAAACCAGGGATGCCCAGAGGATCGGATGTCCCTGATCACGCAGAGCATTCCAGGCAGAGCGACTGGTGAAACCATTGGGGCAAGGCAGCCACTTGATGGTATCGCTCCCTCCCCTGATTTCAGTCGCCAGAATCGCCGACCATAAATCCCTCCTGTCAAGAGTAGTCATCGCCGGAAGATTCCACGATCCCTCATGGATGAAGTGGCTAAGCAAGCAAAGACGATCACAGCCCATGTCCCTGCAGAGACGTTCCCCAACCCAATCCCAGATAGAACGCTGATTCACCCAGGAGTCAAGGAAAAAAGAGAATCGACCGCCATCGCCGATGCAGTAAAAGAGTAATGGTCGCGCCAGGGGACGAACTCTAAGTATGCAGCGCCAAGTCCAGGAGCAACATTGAGGCAGACGGGCCGACCAGAGGGAGCTACCCCTGAGGTATTTTCGACGAATCCATGCAATCCAGAGTGCGGTACCCTTAGTCTCAATCTCCCACAGAAGACGAATCAAACCAGCCTGATTGGAGTCGACAGTCCGCCGAATTCCAAGTCCCCCCACAGAGCGCGGGCGGCAAACATTTTGCCAGGAGATGAGGATGCATTTACCAGTGGAAGAGCCAAACCAGAGGAAACGCATGAGCAGCCTGTCGATCTCCTTTGTAACACCAGCAGGCAATAGGAAGGTGGATGTCCAAAACACATGCATAGCAGAAAGCACAGACCTGATCAACTCCACCTGGCCCGCATAGGACAGCAACTTCGCTTTCCAGGATTGAAGTCTGGAGTTGATCGCACTCAGAAGAGGCTTGCAGGCAGCAGCATTCAGACGACTGGAGATCAAAGGCAGCCTGAGATACTTGATAGGGAGGGTGCCAACGGGCAGATCCAGATGGGTAGCAATCCAGCGCGAGTGCGGAGAGTGACCACCGAAGAAGATCGTGCTTTTAAGATTGTTGATCGAAAGACCAGAAGCCTCAGAGAAGCGCTGAGTGATGAGCTAAATATTTCGCGCGCTGTGCTTGTCAGCATGGAGAAAAAGCATAAGATCATCGGCGAAGCAGATGTGAGACACAGAAAGATCTCCACAGCGCAAAGGATGTATAAGATTGTCTTGCTCAGCTTGGAACAGCATCGCGGACAGCGCCTGCAACGCCAGCGAGAAAAGATACGGCGAGAGCGGGTCACCCTGGCGAATACCGTTTGACGAGGGGAAGGGTGCCGAGATCTCCCCATTGATCAGAAGGGAGAATCTAGCGGCCATGCACTCCGCCATCCAACCAACCCACCGGTCACTAAAACCAAACGCAGTCATCACCCCACAGACGAACTGTCTATTTAAAGAGTCAATAGCCTTCCGGATGTCCAGCTTGATACACATGCGAGCCTTCCCTCGTGTGGAATGAATGTTGTGGCAGAGCACATGAGCAAGCAGAATGGAGTCGTCAATCCTTCTTCCCCGAATAAAAGCAGTCTGATTGGCGCTGATGAGCTTGGGAAGCAGAGGCTTTAGCCGATTGGCCAGTAACTTAGCGCAAATCCTGTAAGCGACATTGCAGAGTGCGATCGGGCGGTAGTCTTCCATGGAGGCAGGGACGGCTTTCTTTGGGACGAGGCAGAGCAAGGTGTGGTTTAGCTTCGGAAGCAACTTCTCGGAGCGAAGGAAGTTGTTAATGGCGGCTAGCAAATCATCAGCGATGATGTGCCAAGCTGCTTTGAAAAAAGCCCCGTTGAATCCATCGAGTCCAGGAGCGCGGTTGGGATTGAGACGAGTAATGACCTGCTTTAGCTCCTCCATGGAAGCAAGACCACAGAGAATGCCATTCTCCACCGAGGACAGAATCGGGTGTAGCAAATGAGAAGGGGCCACACCAGAACCGCCAAAGGAGTTGAAAAGCCTCTGGTAGAACTGGCAGAAAGAGGAGGAGATCAGCGAAGGATCCGTCATAGAGGTACCATTGACCTCAAGAGTCCGGATAGAGTTGCGCGATCGTCTGGCCCAGACCGTGGCATGGAAAAAACTGGTGTTGGAGTCGCCTAGCTTGAGCCAGCGAATCCTAGATTGCTGCTTAGCCATCGATTCTTCATTAGCGTGTAACATAAGTAATTGCTCTTTGAAGTTTTTCTCAGCCTGCAGAAGAGCAGAGCTCATCGGGTCAAAGAGGAGCGCCACCTGGAGGTTCGTCAGGGAGTAGTGCACTGAAGAATGCGACGGGAGGGCTTGCCAAAGATCGCAGAGGTCCAGGGGATAAGCTTCCCACGAAGGTTGTCCAACTTCAGGAGGAAGCGGAACATAGGATTGCCAGGGACGGTGCAAAACCAGTTGTGCCTGACAAAATCGAGGAAATCAGGATGATGAATCCAGTGGGAGTAAAACTTGAAGGAGCGTTTAAACGTCCTGTCTCTGCTGTGGAGATGAATGACAATGGGGGAGACTGATGAGGCGCGGTCCGAAATAGCCACTACAGTTGGGGAAGAGATTCCAGCAGCCAGTAGAGGTCAGAGCTCTATCGAGGCGGGAGTAGATAGGCATAGTGGCACTTAAATTCGACCGAGAGAACTCAGCACCAGAAATGGGAAGCTCCATTAACGCAGCACTGTCAATGAAGTCGTTGAACTCTCGCATAGCAGCGAAAGGGAAGGAGGAAGATCCGATCTTCTCAGCGGGGAAGCGAATGCAGTTGAAATCGCCCACAAGAATCCAAGGTTCTTCAGAGCGGAGAGTCAGGAGGTCATCCCAGAGCAGCCTACGAGAAGCAGGGTCATTGGCACCATAAATAGCTGTCAAGAGAAAGCAGGTCCCGGAGGTGAGCTTCACTGAGAAATGCATGAGCTGGCCAGTCTCCTTAAGCAGAGAGAGGGTAACATTCCAGCGATGACCAAGAACCAAAATACGTCAAGAAGGGGCGCTGGAAATGTTGCAGAAGGCAAGGTAAGAGGGCCAATACTTCTCTATGACCTGAGTGAAATCGTGTTTGAGTTTGTGCTCATGAAGACAGCAAATACTGGCTTTGGTGTGCGAGATGTAATCTCGAACCGCAGAGAGTCTACCTCCCTGGTTGAGGCCTCTGACGTTCCAACTAAGGATGACCATTGGGATCAGGGGGCGGGATTTTAAGCTGCTCCCGGAGTGATCCCCAGTTCCGAGAAGTCTAGGGTGAACCGTTTTCCTGGTTTGCTGTGCCTTCGCGACGAGAGTTTCCACTTCCGCTTCAGAAGAGTCAAGCACATCAAAAGAGTTGGAGCGCTCCTTCAGTGCATGCCTAGGAAATGGGGTGCCTCGGAACTTCTTCTCCTTCTAGGGAGTGACAGGAGCCACAGAGGACGAGCAGGGGGTAAGCAGGTTTGATTTAGTCTGATTGGATGCAGAGTCCCGTAGAGGCGAAACAGGTTGTGCAGTAGGGGCACATGAAGGCAAGGTAGACGCAGCCGGAGGAGCACGCGGAGGCTCGGAAGCAAGTAACCCCAGGGTAGCAATATCCTCCTTCGGAATCTGAGAATCCTCCATGGGCTCAGTGCAGCAGAGGGACTCAGCTGGTAGGGAGCTTGGGGCTTCTGTGGGGGTGAACCAAAGAACAGGTACCTTGCTCATGACCAAAGGATGCGCAGACAGAGCACGGGGACAGTTTCCAGTCATATTGCACTCCAATCAATTCAAGTTCTCTGTCAACCTCCATGGTCACATGAGGAGGGAAGGAGAAGGCAGTGTCTATCTCGACACAGACACGAGCAAAATCAACCCGTCTGGACATGGCAGTAGCATCATCCAGGTAAAGAGGTCTCCTAAGCGTACTGGCCGCCCGACCGAGCAGACTGGGGGACCAGAATCGCAGAGGAAGATTGGGGAACTTAATCTAGATAGGAATAGAAGATAATTTCTCTTTTTCGAACTTGGAATCTGTCGACCAAGACTTGAGGATCAGAGGCTTGCCTCTGACGAACCAGGGACCACCCTCCAGAGCGTGCTGCATATCATCGTCGTCACTGAACTTGAATAGGAGATTTCCATACGGGAGCACCTGCAGATCACCCTTAATCTTCCATTCCCGCTTGAAATGGGCAGACAGCGCCGGAACATAGGGTCGGAGCCCAATGAAGTAGCCCATAAGGACTTGATTCCATGCAGTAGTGGCCTCAGCAACCTCATCGTGAGGACACACAGCATCTTTCACACCGTCTCTAATCACCGGCGCAAAGAACTCTAAAGCTCGTGACGGCCTTGGTCGGGTACCACACCGCTCTGCCCAGGAAGCCTGTGATTGCACCACCGGAGGTGGTGGAGGAACAGTCTTAGGACGATGAGGAACCTTGGATCGAGAGTGGGTAGAGCCAGCGAGGTTTCGTCCCCCCCGGCCTCGTGAGGAACGCCCATTGCCCCGATCAGAACCAGAGCCACCATCGCCGGAGAGCAGCGAACTGGGAAGAAAATCCCCCAAGGTACGCTGGGGGTGATCTTCCATCGGCCGATCAAAAGCAGACACATGGCGAAAACATGCCCTGAATGATTCCCGCCAAGCACCTTTTTGAAAAGAAACACAAGGAAAAGCCAAAAACCCAGCAAATTCAGCAGCCCGTGATTCCTAGAGAGAAGGCAGACCTTCTCACTCTAGAAAAAAGCAGCAGAGCGTGGTCTGAGGCTTGGGTGTGGAGGTATGAGACTCCATCTTGAGCACCGTGTGGAGGACATCGTGAGGAGGAGTACCTTGTGGTGGCCAGTGCGGGTGGGACATGCACCCTGTAGCTGGTAGCATCCTGAGAGACAGGACCGCCTTCCCAGGAGGGGTTGGCTTTATTGAGGGTTCTCTAAGAGGGAGAATCGCAAGACGGTAAACGCTCCTACATAGGGTGGCTATCACCATGGCAGTGTAGACGTCGTTGGTTGCGCTTCGGTGGACTACGTGTGGCAAGTATTGTCTGCTTGGCGCCGGACAATTCAACACATTGTTTGTGTTCGTGTTTTGTGTAGTGTTCTAGTTCAGGAAATCAGGTTTGAACATTCCTATTGGGAGTTGCTTTGGTTTGAAGATCCAATTGAGCTTAACTCCCAAGTGGTCCTTACCATTAGTGGGTTGTTTCACTGGAAACAATGACTCTTGTGGCTGGACTCTGGATTGTAGGAGGTTTGAGTGAGCTTTACACTTAATAAGTGGTTTAAGTGTGTTTTAGTGGTCTCACGTCTAGACCCACCAAACTGTCGTAGTAGCGAGTCACGATAAGTTCAACCAACGTCTTTCTGGTTTGGGATAAGTTCTAGTTGCTGTAAGGCAACATAGTGATGTGGTTCTCGTCTGTTATAAAATTACAATGGGAACTATCCACCCACATGATTTGTGTTGGGCCACAATAGAGGTTGTGCTCTGGATCTGGTGAAGTGTCGATCTGGGAAGCAGTTCTTGGAGGCAGATAGCACTTAAATTTGCTAGTCTGTTGGTGCACTCCAGATCTATGAAAAACTTTGTTGTGCCTTAGTAGTCAGATTTCTCTTGTACCTTGAATTGGTGGAGAGTTTCTCAGGATGATGAGAGGTGTCACTAAGCACGCGGTGTGAAGTTTGGTGGTTGTTGACTAAATTGAGCATCAGAGTAGCGTAGTGGATGCTGGTGGGAACTGGCTACACCGGGTCAATCTTGTGTTTTGCATGTATTTAGAGGTGCTCAAGAGGCTCTGTGACTCTAGAAGACACTATTTTGGAGCATTTAGGTGGAGGTTTTGTGCCCAAAATGGACTTCACTCAGGATTTCGACTGTGTTTGGACTCAAGAGGGGCTAAGTCGTGCGTTGCTCTGGACCTAATTGGGGAGAAATGGCTTTATGAAATGTAAATTTCTCCTACAGATCGTGAGTTTTGAGCAACTCCGTTGTACTGGTTGGCTGAGGTCCTGTATTTGATGTCCTAATTTGGTGCCCATGGTGTTTTGCCTCAAGAATTTTGAAGACGAAATTCCTATAAGGGGGTTACGATGTAACGACTTAGATTTGGAAGTAGCATTTTAATGAGATATTTTAATAGAGCTCTAAGTCATTAGACGTCGAGTCTCTTGCGCTTAGTGTGAAATACAGCTTTCACAACATTCTACACTTGGATTAGTGGGTTTTTGGCCTTCCTGGTATTGTGTGGTTGTGGTGCTGTGTTGGCCCTTGTGGAAGTTATGAGGGTTTGCTCTTTGCTGTGGTGGTTCTTGAGTGATCAGGTGGCGAATCTTGGTTTGCATGAGTCACGTGGATGTGAAAGGTCGCGTGGTTTGGTCTCGTACTATGGCTTCCTTCCTTTCTTTATTTCCTTTCCTTCTTTTTTTTGTCAATAGTAAGGAGGGGACCCTCAAAATATTAAAAGGAAACTATGTACAAAGAGTGGACTCCAAACAACCCAACCACACGCCAAAGCTTACAAAGGCCTAAGCCACCCAACCGATTAGCACAAAAATAATAACCAGACTCAGCATAATAGAGGCTAACCCAGAACGGTGAAACAGTCCAGCCAAGTAGGGGAGATTGAGGCATAGCTCAGTCCAGCAAAACAAGCCAGGTCAGAAGCAAACCAAGCCCACTGAGAAACCAGCAGCATCCCATGGTCTACGTGCCCGTGAACAGGAGCATGCGACTTCCCCTGTGCCATGAACCAGAGACACCACGAAGCAGTTCTACATCCCCATGGATTTACAGAACCAGGAAACGTTCGTCGGCGTATAATCTTCTTCAAAACTTCTCCTATTTCGCTCATACCAGAGACGAGCCACTACCTCCGTGAAGATCGCCGCTGCCCTACTCATTTCCTTCCGCCGACTCTAGCGATTCCGGAGCTCGGTGCAGCATTCCAGAACTACCTCTTTGAGAGTAGAGGCTCGCAAGTATCCCAATTCAGGCAAGAGGGTCATCCATACTTGGGAAGAATAATCACACAACCATAGTAGATGATCCAACGTTTCCATCTCCTTCAGACATAGCACGCATCTGGAGAAAATCGCAATCCCTTGTCTCTTCAGCATGTCATGGGTTGGGAGGCCATAGGACAGGGCGCGCCAAGCACAGAAAGCATATCGCAGAACCGCTCCTCTCTGCCAGACAATCTCTACAGTGATGCTTTCCCTAGGTGGTACTATAAACTGAAATCATAATCCTTAATATATTCCACCCAGCGTCTTTGTCTCAAGTTCAAATCCTTTTGAGTAAAGATGTACTTCAGACTCTTATGATCTGTGTACACCTCAAACTGTTTGTCATATAAATAATGCTTCCAAATCTTCAAGTCAAACACAACAGTTGCCATCTCTAAATCATGGATGAGATGATTCTTCTCATAATCTTTCAACTGGCGTGAGGCATACGCCACCACCCTACCGTGCTACATCACCACACACCATAAACCAGTTCCACAGGTATCACTGTAGACTGTAAAACTGCCACTCCTAGAGGGCAAAGTCAAAACTAGGGCTGATATTAGACGAGCCTTCAATTCATTGAAGCTCTCCTCGCACTGCCAGCAAAGTCAAAACTGGGGCTGATACCAGACGTGCCTTCAATTCATTAAAGCTCTCCTCACATTGCCAATCCCAGGCAAAGTGTACTTCCTTTCTAGTCAGTCTGGTTAATGGAGCAGCAATCTTGGAGAAATCTTGGATGAATCTCCTATAATATCCTGCCAGGCCGAGAAAACTTCTAATCTTAGTTACTATCTTCAGTCTGGCCCAACCACTCACAGCCTCCACTTTGGCTGGATCTACCTTAATGCCTTCTCCTGAAATAATGTGACCAAGGAAAGACACCTCTTCCAGCCAAAACTCGCACTTGAAGAACTTGGCATAAAGCTGATGCTGTCTCAGTGTCTCTAGTACGATCCTCAAATACCTCTGGTGAGTATGAACATCTAGAGAATACACCTGAACATCATCCACAAAGATGACCACAAATTGATCGAAATAGGGCTTGAATACCCTATTCATCAGGTCCATGAAAGCAACTAGAGCATTCGTCAACCTGAACGGCATAACCAAAAACTCATAATGTCCATAATGGATGCTGTTGTGCCGAGTGGAGAAGAAGAAATCAGAATACCATCCCCTAAAGCAAGCATCCAATCCTCCACAGATGAACCTCACATGAAACCCTAGATCTGGAGAGAAGAGGGAGGAGTTCTCTCTATTCAATTGGAGTCTAAAGTAGGGTTACACGAATGACCAAA
>JAMKQA010008486.1:0-14331 GCA_024699735.1 Posidonia australis | reverse complement strand
AATCTAATTTCTGGGATTAAATTCCCACATGAAGGACCATCTCTGGTCAATCTGCAATATGCAGATGATACCCTTTTATTTTTGCCAGACAGTATTGATAATATGATCAATATTAAAAGAATTTTATGTTGTTTTCAGACTTGCTCTTGTTTAAAAATCAATTTTCATAAATCTTCCCTCACTGGTGTTGGAGTATCTCAGGATTCAATTATATCCTCTTGTAATATTATGGGATGTGGTAAGGCTGACCTCCCCCTTATGTATCTAGGACTGCCTCTGTATTATAAAAGAGCCACTGTTAGTATGTGGACACCTGTGATAGAAAAGATTTCTAAGAAACTTTTTTTATGGAAGGCCAGGCACTTGTCTTTAGGGGGCAGGTTGGTCTTAGTTAATGTTGTTCTATCAGCTATTCCCACATATTATATGTCGGTCTTACATATGCCTCTAAAGATTGAGAAGGTAATTGATACACTTAGAAGCAAATTTTTATGGAATTCTTTGTCTCCAAATCAAAAAGGGCTACACTTAATTAAGTGGTCTGATCTATGCAGATCAAAACAGCAAAATGGTTGGGGAATTATTAATTTAAGGAATTTTAGTGCAGCCTTGAAAACTAAGCTGCTATGGAAATTTCTTTCTAGCTACCACTGTCCTATTTGGAAAACACTTTTAAGGGTCAGATATCTCCACAAGAGTGGACCTGAAGCAATTCTGAATTCTTCTGCTTTCAACTGTTCCCCTCTGTGACGCAGTATCAAACAATGTTATAATTTCCTTAACTGTTTCACTACTTCCAATGTTTGTAATGGCAATAACACAATATTCTGGGAACAAAAATGGTGGAGTGATATCCCTTTGAAAAATATCTTGCCTGGATTATACAGTTTAGCCAGATTTAAGAAGGCATCTGTTAGAGCAACTCTAGACATGTTTAGATATGATTTTAATAGACTGTTTGATTTGGCCTATTACTATCTGTGTGATCCTACATTACTTCAATCATAGTTAGAATTCTTTGATAACATACTGCAATCTATGAAGTCTGGGTACCAGAGAGGATAACTTGAATTGGTTACCTTCCAAGGATAAATTTTTTTCGGTGAAGGCGGCTTACTGTTTGTTAAATGATGGTGGTCTTCGCAATCCCTTTTATAGATGTCTATGGAAAAGCAATACTCCACTGAAAATCAAGCTTTTCTCTTGGTTAGTTATTAGAAATAAAAATTTAACAAAGGAAAATCTAATTAAGAGAGGTTGGTTAGGTCCCTCTCTTTGCATTTTTTGTTCGGCACACATTGAAAGCAATAACCATCTGTTTTTAAATTGCATTTTTATCAGGAGTATCTGGAGATTTTTCCTGGCCTCTGATTTATACCCAGGTTTTTTTCGAGTTGTGGATTTATTTCAGTCTTCTCCTCATCTAAAATCTGATTTATCGTTTCTTGGTTAGAGTTTTTTACTTCAAATCATTCTCTGGTTGATTTGGAAAGAAAGGAATAATAGGATTTTTCGTAATACTATCAGATCATATACTATTGTCATCCATGATATTATTTCACTAATGTATTTTTGGGTAGAAACGCTTGTTTCAGGCTTTGAAAAAGATGAAATGATTCAATATACTACTACTATGGCTTCACAATTGGTGGAGCAATCCATCCCTTCTATCCCTTCATCCTCAAGAAGCATTCCTGAAGAAACCCTTAGAGTGGATTCAGGGAATTTACAGAATAATTTGGAGGACTTTGAGGCCTGAAACAGTGTTGTATCTGTAAAAAACTATTTCTAATTGTATCTTTTAATGGTACTTCTTTGATTGGATGCTAATTTTGATCCATTTACAGTGAGACTTTAGGTATGAGGTATTGTATAATTATGACATGACAATGCTTTTATTTGATGTCTTTAGCCTCTGAAATGAAAATTCTATAAACCATTTCCAAAAAAAAATAATAATAATAAGACTTTACTCGTTGCTTATAGGCCTAGTTGGTGTTGGAATTACCAGATTCCTGTTGCAACTATTGGTAGCAAATAATTATCAAAAATTAAAAAAAAACTATTGGTAGCTAATCACGAGATATCCTATTACTATCTGTTTGTACTCTGTTAAGGGCGATCAGACCAGACCACCCCAATGTGAGCTGACATGTTGGCAAGCAGAAGTAGCACATGATATTTGGGTCGCAATGTATTATCTGTCCTCTCTTTCTTTTTCCCTTTTTTTTTTTTATTGTTTTGGGTCTACAAGATCCAACCAGCAATGAGTACTGTAAGTCCACACACTCCTGTTCTATTCCATTCCTCGTCCTCTTCTTCCTTCTTCTTCTTTTTGTAACTTTTCGTTTCTTTTCTTTAATTGCTATTATTGTTGTTGTACCTACCAATGATCATCATTGTTTCGAATCTTTTTATTCCTTTGAAAACATTATTCTGATATGTTATTATTAGGATTTCTTCTGGTAGTTGCGATTAACTTATTCCATGCACCCTGACGTGAATCACATGGTTACATCCGTTGACAAGTGAAGAAATCAGAAAATTTCCTTTTAACTTGTCAACATACATACATATCTAATCAATTCCATTCATTTCTAATTGATTTTGAGTTTCCTTTTTTTTATAGCAAAGTCTTGTCTATGTTTGAACATAATTAATTAAATCTATTCTGTCGGCAAACAGCAGCCTCTTTAGGATCGTTCCTCTGTAGGTCATTAGCTGTGAGTAGACCAATCCTCCATGTCTGTAGTTTTTCTGCGTGTTTGTTCTTTCCTTCTTTCTTTTCTGGGTGGTCAGCTTGAAATCAAATTCTTTAAACTTATCTCTGAATGAAAGCAACATCTTGAAGAGATGTACGTGCCATGATATACATGGTAGGAGAAGGAAAGGAGGGAATCATCACTCCTATTAAACAAACAATTTAGAACATGTAGATTATTAATGCGATCTTATGAAATGTGATTTGCCATAGATTATGGTATATCTATCCTCCCAACTCGTGTGTCTGTATGCGTGCATGCATCACACAGCCACCTTAATTCCCGATTGCATGATTTTGATTTACATATGGAACACCAGAACCACTGACGTAGACTATACCTTTCTCCCTTCCAATCATCCACACAAACTAGTCCATTTATACACACTTTATTCTCATGGAAGCTAAGAGTAGCAGAAACGTGTTTTCTTGCTTAAACTTTTAAGGTTGGGAAAGTACTGTCACATGCACATGATATAAGTTATTCCAAAATGGCAGATCAGATTCAGGCATTCAGCTTTCTTCTATATTCAGAACTAGAGGTAGGAGCCATCATACTACAAGTACGCAGACTCAAAAAAGACAAGAAAGGTTGCAGATTCTTAGTGAGGAGTCATGTTATTGAGGGTCGTGTCTTTGTACTGAATTTGTTTGGTGAAAACTCACGATCGATCATTCCAACATCTATATTAGAACAATTAAACAGATGGATGGAACAAACTTCTGATTGTTCATCTGCAAAGAAACAGAATAGATGGGTTCAATTTGGGTCCCTTGAAACTTGGATGGTACAACTAATGTACACGTTATATCTACTATGTTTTGTTAAATACTAAGAAAAATGATTGACCAGAACAACACCCTCCACCTTTTTTTTCATGAAATCATTTGTGTCTAAAGCAATTAAACACCTGGTATTCCTGTTTGCAGTTGGATTCTGCAGAGGATTAATGAGCCCTTGGGCCAGTAAATGTGTTGCAAATTAAGCTTTAATTGGCATGGCCTGTAGCCCGTGGGCAGCATAGCAGATCATTGTAGTATCGAACAAAACGAGTTGGACAGAGCCATCTGTCACGTTTTGCTAGCGGTTGTGTTGCAATTAATTTGCATGCACCAAATAAACTCGTCAGAATAGCCGGTTCAAGACTTTCCGTCTTTTGCTAAACGACCAATTGCCAACCAGGTTATATCACACATCATGTGAGGACAGATACAACCAGGAAAGTCGTTCTGAAACTGAACCCGTGCTCATCTCTATTGATGGTGGCTTAGATGCTGGATGCATGTCATGAACCAAAACCCGTCTCCCCACTGTTTCATTTCTATTTACAGCTCTCAGCAACAATACTCTAATTTTCGATGTGAGAGCTTCACAAGACAAGTTACCGTGGTTTTCATCTTGCATTACTGCAATTGTCGATGCATGCAAAGGATTAAAGTTTCGCAAAAATCCACAAAACATCCTGCAGCTTTCACAAAATAGGTCGAGCTTTAATTGCCACATCCCTCACCTCGAGTCGAGAATGAGGTTAGCGCAATGAGATGCGTATGAGGATTAAACCTCTGGCTAAATGGAGTGAAAAGAATGTCTAGACACAGACCAACATGCAAGGAGCGGTGAAAGGTTCAGTGCACAAACGTGGTAACATGTTAACTAAACATTAAAGGAGTTTCAATGCACGTAAGTGCACACTTAAGGAACTTCAATGCACTTAAGTATGTGCAAATGGAAGAGCTTAAGTGTGTATTAGTGTGCACGGGTCAATTACTGTCATTACAATTAAGCTACATTAACGCGCACAAGGGAGCAATGGTTGGGACTTAAAGTGGAGTTAAAGTAGAAACTTAATGACGAAAGTTACGAAGACTTGTGCAATTGTATATAAATATGGGTAGACATGCGCAAGAAGGACAACAACGAGAGTGTGTGTGTGTTGTGCATTACTTCTTAACCTTATGTTCAAGGTGTTCTATAAATAAAATAGAAAAGAAACAGTTGCTTCCCTAAAACTTCATGCCTTTCCTTATTATGTACGTATGTGCTTGTGCGTGACAGGTTCTTGCGTGGGTGAATTGCTATAAAGAGGTTAAACTGAAGATAGTACTCGGACCAACTTAATGTTACGTGCTAGATTTTCTAATGTTTAAGAAAAAAAGACATAACATTTGGTTTCATTGCTAAGATAACAAACAAATACAATGGCAACCAACAAAAATGTAGAGGGAAGGATTATGAGCATCGAGGCTTAGCAAGAAAGGGCCTTGCTCATGCTAGACAAGCTATGGGAAGCCTAGGAGGAAATAGAGGTTCTTAATGTTGAGGTGGCGACATTGAAGAAAGCAGTTGCACACGCAGCACTAGTGAAGTCTTATGTATTGGACCCGAAGGCATTTATCGAGGAACGCGATATAAAGGTCCTCTAGAATTTTTTCTCAAACATCGAGACATATTTCAAGGCTATGCACACTATAGAGTAAGAGAAAGTAACTCCTACTAGCATGCTTCTTGTAGGGGACGCAAAGCTATGGAGGAGGACTATGTGCGCACACATGGCAAAATGATAAGGTCGAAACCTAAGAAGACTTGTCCAAGGAACTCCATGTACAATTTCTCCCAACCAACATGGTGTAGTAGTATGAAACTAGTTGCGTCGACTCAAGCACACTAGTAGTGTCCACGAGTATGTCAAGAATTTTAGTTCGTTGATGTTAGAGATCAACAATGGGCAAAGGAGGACCGCCTCTATAACTTCTTAAGCGGGTTACAAGGCTGGGCGCAACTGAAGTTGTGGTAACAAAGTGTCAAGAATTTACATTCCATGTTGATTGTGGCTTATGTGCTTGTTAATTTCAAGAATTCCATGAGCGTTAAAAAGGAATCCAAGCCATCTAAGAAAGAGAAATCAAAAGGCAAGGTGAAGTTCAAGAGAAACCACACCATGACTATCAAGCGTAAGGAAGCACGCCTAGCGTCAAGGGACGTTGCGTGCTACATTTGTAAGAACCCCCCTCGTATGCAAAGCTTCCCAAAAGAAAGAAAAACTCCCTGCAATTGTGAAGGAAGCTAAGGAGGAGGATGAACCCTAGAAGGAGTGTCAGGTAAACCCCCTTCGACTGAATGCACTCCGTGGCAAGACTAGCACATTGGCAAATGATGACCTGATGTACGTTGACATCATGCTCAAAAACCACCCAATGCATGCAATGATGAACACGGGCGTAGGTCATAACTTCTTGTCTAATGACAAGCTTAAGGACTTTCACCTCTTGGTTGTGCAAGACTCAAGTAGTAGGGTTAAAGACATGAATTCAATGGTAAAGCGCACACATAGTGTGGTTACAACCGTGGTGCAAATGGAGAGCTGGTTCAAAGTTTGCGAGCTTATGGTGATGTCCCTCAATAACTTTTGAGTCATCATAGGCCTTGACTTCACGAGGAATGCCAAGGTCGTGGTAGTAACTTATCTTGGGGGTTTGATGATTCATGATGACCGTGCACCTTGTTTCGTGTGTGTGTGTCTCAAGACAAGGATGAAGTTATTGTGCTCACAGTGTTGCAAGTGCAAGAGATGGTCTTAGACGTGGAGAGGAGACATACGTTGCAACTATGCACGAGATGATTCCACGAGATACACCCTGTGATGTGTTACCATCGGGAGTGGCAAAGTTGCTTAGCAAGTTTCGAGGCATGATTCTGAAAGATACGTTGTTGACACTACCATAATGATGTGATGTGGATCACCGCATTGAGTTCATGCCTAGCTCAGTGCCACCGACGCAAGCGTCGTACCAGATGCCACTAATATACATGGAGGAGCTGAAGAAACAACTCAAGGGACTGATCAAGAGATAACTCCTCAAACCTAGTAAGGCATTGTATGGTGCACCTGTGCTTTTCTAGAAGAAGAAGGACGACACACTTTGCATGTGTGTAGACTACCATGCATTGAATAAGGTGACGATAAAGAACAAACATCCTATACTCAATGTCAAGGATTTATTTGATAGGTTGGGAAGTATGTGTTATTTCACCAAGATAAACTTGAGATCTAGCTATTATCAAGTGTGTATAGTCAAACAAGATTAACCTAAGACAGCTTGCGTGACACACTATGGGTCATTTGAGTTCCTTGTTATGCTGTATAGGATAACTAATGCTCTGACTTGATGTCATATTAGTCACTTAAGAAATACCTTGTTAAAGCTTCGAGAACACAAGCTTTATGTCAAGCTAGAGAAGTGTGAGTTCGCACAATAGAAGATTAACTTTTTAGAGTATATCATTGGACACGAAGAAGTCAAGATAGACCAAAAGAAAGTGGTTGCTATCAAAGACTGGGGGCACCGAAGAGAGTCACAAAGTTGCACTTGTTTCTTGGCCTCGCTAACTAATATCGCAAGTTCATAAAGGGATACCCAAAGGTTGTTGCACCTCTCACGGATTTACTCATGAAAAACCAACCATGGGCTTGAACAGAGTCAAGGCAAGAGGCATTTGACGTGCTAAAGTGGGCTATGATGGAAAAGTTGATTCTAAGACTACCTGATTTTAAGGCCTTGATAGATGTATGGATAGATGCATCGGATTATGCCATCGTTGGCGTGTTGATATAACAAAAAAGACCTATTGCTTTCGAGAGTGAGTAGAAAGCAGAGTGACACAGAAAGACGTTATTCCATGCACGAGAAAGAGATGACGGTCGTAGTGCACTGTCTCAGGGTATGGCGACACTACTTACTTAGGACACGTTTCATGGTGTACATAGATAAAGTTACCACATCGTGCTTCCAAGGTTACAAGAGATTGATTCCCAAACAAGCTCAGTGGCAGGACTACCTTGTGGAGTTCAACTTTGCACTTCAGTGCAAGCCTGGCAAGAGTAACTAGGTTGCAGACACATTAAGCTGTGTAGTTGGTGAAGATACAAGCACCATCAATGTGCATGTTATAACAGCACTTAGCACCTACAAGGGATTTCCTTGAGTGCATTAGTGATGAATCAACACAAGATGATGCTACTGTTCGGCTCATTAAGCTAATGGAGGAAGACATTTTAAAGTGGTTTTGAATCGAGAATGGAATTTTATACGTGAAGGGCAGGCAACCCAAGTCCGAAGGCCTACGCAAGTTATTGCTAAAGGAAATACACAACTCAACATGGGTGGGTCATGCAAGGATCAAGTGTACACTCGCATTGATAAGTGTAGGATATTACTAGTTTTTTATGGAACAAGATGTGGAGTTCCCTATGAGAACATTTGTCGTGTGCCTACTCGACAAAACGGAGAAGTGCAAGGCAACAGGACTTCTCTAATCATTGTCAATACCAGAGGATCCATGGGACAACCTATTTATGGACTTTATCATTGAGTTCCAAAAGTTTGATAGATTCACTTCCATTATGGTGATAGTAGACTGATTTTTAAAGTATGCAACATTCATGCCAATGCCCAAAGAGTACACAGTAGAGGTAACAACCAAGCTATTCATAAGGAACATTGTGAAGCTATGGAAAATTCCATGTGACGTTGTGAGTGACCATGATGCATAGCTCACAGAAGATTTGGGCAAGCACTATTTATGTAACTAGGCACAAAGTTGATCAGTTCTCAACAGTCAACCATCCACAGACTGATGGTCAAATGGAGTGTGTCAATGCGATGCTGGAAAAGTACTTATGACACTTTGTACTCGCAAATCAAAAGAATTGAGCTGACCTATTGAATGTAGTACAATTCTGTCACAATTTACATGCGAACTCATCAATAAGGAAGAGCCCATTCGAGCTTGCAATGAGACGCCTACCATTGATCGCCTCAAAAGCGATGAAACATGCCGATGGCTAATGTCCAACAACGACTAGACTTGCGTGCAATCATTAAAAGTGCATCAATGAAGCACGAGATTGTTTCACTGTGGCGCAAAGAAACATGAAACAATGGGCCGATGCACATCGACGCTCATTTGAGTTTCAAGTAGGAGATAAGGTGTTGCTACAATTAATACCTCAGATCAAAAGGCAAGTTAGCAAGAAGGAGGCACACTGAGTAATAGTGAAATGCTACAAGGGTCCCTTCGTAGTGGAGAAGAGGGTAGGCAACCTTGCTTAGAAGCTAGATCTACTAGTTAGATTGAGACTACATCCTGTTTTTCATGTGAGCTTATTGAAGAAGTTCCATAAAGATCACGAGGATCTAACATGAAACAAATTGTATCATGCACCAACTCAACTGCGCACTACATTAGATAAGAAGGCCAAGGCAATTCTAGACCGACACATTAAAGACGTCAATAGGCACGAGTATACGACATTTTTACCTTGTGCAATGGGGGGAACAACCACTAGAAGAAGTCATGTGAGAGTGGGAAACCATGTCATGGCAATTTAAGGACCAGATCATCAAGTTCCTGAAGATAACATGATCGAGGGCGACGACAAGTTAGTTGAGAGAGGATTGTCACATTGCTCACCTTGAGCTAAGAACGAGGTTCGTACGATGAGGTGTGTGTGAAGACTGAACCTCAGACTAAGGCATGAAAAGAGCATCAAGACACAAACCAACGTGCAAGAAGGGGTGAATGTTCGAGGGGAAGCATGTGTCGAAAAATAGGCATGAAAAAGTCATGCAGGGTCCAAGAACGAGAAATGGGCGTGACAGGGTCGTGCAATTGTTATACAGTGTAGCCAAGTGAATGCACAAGAAAGAGATTAAGCAGGTTGTGTGTAAGCATTAAACTCAACATGTCATGCACAAGCGGACTAGGTGGGTCGTGCACAAGCTAACCAGGTAGGTCGTGCCCAATTGGAATGGCAAGCCCAGTAACATGTTAACTAAACATTGAAGAAGTTTCAATGCACTTAAGTGTATAAGAGTGAAGGAACTTCAATACACTTAAGTTTGAGTAAGTGGGAGAACTTAAGTGCACATAACTGTGTATAGGTCAATTATTGTTATTATAGTCATGCTGCATTATGACAAGTAATGATCAGACTTTAAGTGGAATTAAGGTCGAGACTTGACGGCACAAGTTATTAGGACTCGTGCAATTGTGTTAGAAAGTGTCTTTTATGTCTTACTTCTTGACCTTGTATTCAAAATATTCTATAAGGGAAATAGAAAAGAAAGGAACACTTCTCGTAAGCCTTGTATCTTTCCTTGTTACTGTGTAATTGTGTGCCTGTACGCCAGATTTGATTCTTGTTTAGGTGGACTGCTATAGAGAGGTTAAACTAGGGTTAGTACTCAAACAAACTCAATACCGCATACTAGATTTTCCTGTGTAGAAAAAACGACGTGACACTAACCACCCCTATAAGGACAGTACACCAACTAAACCGCAATAACGTATTTTTGGGAGGGTTGACTGTACCATAACAACAACTTCCCAACCCTTGTTACGTCGATGTATGTGGCAGAAAAAAGTTGGTCCAATAACTGAGGGCAACTGGGCCACTACCGCCGATAAGGAAGGTAAAGGGTGCCAAATAAATTAAGGCTCTTTACATCAAATCCACCTTGTAATGCCATTTCTTTCAACTAAAAAAACAACTAATTGAATTCAAGAAAAGAGCCATCAAAAGTTTATATTCAAACTTAATCGTTGAAGGTACATCACAAAAGACGATTCTCCATTACTTGCAAAGTAATTTCAATTTCAAATGCAAGCCTAATCAATTGGAAACTCAAATAATAGAAGAAAAAACCTGCACCAACCTTCATGGAGACAGAAGATAAAAAAATTGACAGAATCTGACTAACATATACTTATCTATTACCCGTTTGGCATAATAGACGGAAATTTAGATACATGTGGGTATCTTTTTCTCCTCATTCATAATCCAGAACGTTTATCAAGACACAAAAATGTGTCAAGAAAGTATGGGGTACCATAAACCTACAGCAGTAAGGAGCCCATGCCAATTAGATACCAATGACACCAAACCAGTCTGCGTTTGCCGTGATCTCTTGCACACGAGTTGGAATCAAAGCAAAGCAAACATGAAGTGATTTCCCTCATATTGTGCCCTTGTAGTAACCCACAAGCCGTAACATCTCATTCTGGACGGTGAACTCTACAGAATGCCATCAACTGACATCCTCTTTACTCGACTTCCATTCACTTTCTCTAGAAAGCTCCAAATACGTCTTCGGAGTTAGTCTCACATTTGCCGTGATGCAAAGAATCTTGTTGCTCTGGAAAAAAAGGGTCTAGAAAGTAAAAACTTCACAGTTCGTCTGAGCCATTGAGAAAGCTTGATATTGCTGCTGATATTGGTTTAACAGTAACATCTGAATTGGCTTCATACCGCAACTTTGAGAATAAATCTAGGGACCACAAGATGCACCTGCAGACCTGCTGATGGAATCCAAATGCGAAAAAGAAAGTACCTCACATAAATGAATCTAAATCTGTGAATAGCAGGTCAGATCAAGGATATAAACATCTGCTCCACAAATAGATAATAAACTACCTACCAAGAGGATCTTTTAAAATGAACTCTCCAGTTGCTCGTCCCAGACATCTCCACTCCCAATGGAAGCATCTTCACCATCTTCTTCCATAGAGAGACGAATATATTCTCTACGTGCAAAGCGGTCCCACTCTGTCAAGGTTGGATCTTCACGTTCCTGCATACACAAGTAAATACATTAAAATGATTAACATCAAAAGCAATCAACAGTTCCCAAGAAAACATTATCAGCTAAGCTTAACCATATACACACAGCATAGCAAACTGACGTACTCACTTGCCGAATGAGAAATGGATCACGAGTTTCAAAGGCCATGAACTTGTTAAGATTGAAAAGGATATTGAAAACATTTCCTGAAAGCCTACACCCTTTTAGATCACGCAGTGTGAAGTGGGTCTCTTTCTGTGAGCACATGTAAGTCGTCAGCAAAAAGTAAACACAGTCATCTCAGCAAGCAATAAAGAACATCGGTAGCAGAAAATAATGACCTCCGGTTGAATCATGTCAACCATCTGACATAAAATATCCTCAAATAACACAGGTTCCTGAGTCATGCATTCCATTCGATGAAGCTGCTCCTCGTAAAAGAACTGCATTTCATTGCGTGTGAGAGCTCCATTACCATCCAAATCTATGCACTTGAACCTGAAAAAAAAGTGAGGAAATATTAAAGATCGATAAAAGAAAATCTAAACCAGATCCCAGGTGCAAGTAGAAGTGACCTAATCAGAACTAAGATCCGCATGGTACCCCTTGATGGAAATGCCCTTGTTGCTTATTTGCAGAATTTCTACAAAACTAGGATAAAGGAACATAATACCTGACGAACTCTATCAAGTATGCTGCATAACTTCTACGAAGATCACAAACTTTCATGATGAACATCAATATCTCTTTTGGCAATGTTCCTCATTGTGTTAGTACAATTACTTTGCATTAATTCTACAGTCTTGCTCCAAACGTACATCAGAACCATAACAATCAAGTGTAGATACTTTTTGATCCTTCATGATCAAGTGTAGATACACCCTCCTAGTAAGAAATAGAGAATTATTTTTTGTTATAATCAGGTATAGATACCTGTTATAGGTGACTTTAAGTCGGGGCCAGAAATCCCAACCGCCGCGCCACTCTGATCTTCCGACGGATCCACGGGGATCCACAGGAAGGGTCGTCGGCTTCTGACAGTTCAGCACCAGGCGACCGCTCCCCTCCGGGCACACGTGGAACCAGAGTATCCTCCTCTCTCGTCACGCACACGAATCCGACGACTCTTCCTCTCCCAAGGGATCGCCGTCCGCTGCTCTCCCGCACGACTCCTGGAGTTCCATCACTCACAGGAAACCTTCGGTGGCATCTTTTCGGCCGTCCGTTCTTCTCCATGCGTGCCTCTTGTCGTTCCAGCTCGGGTCACGAAATGAAGGCACGGCTCTTCACTATTGTCAGAATTTTTAATGGTGATTTATCACCATGCAGATTTTGTACATCTATAAAAGGATGATTCTGTTTGAAGGAAAAGTGGGAAATCTGTTCTGAAGTTGTTTCTCCACCTCCACCACCTCTGTAACACACGGCTGAATGAAAGAGAAAAGTGTGTTGTGCTGCTGTTGTCCGTGGACGTAGCTCCATCTTGGAGTGAACCACGTAAATCTTGGTATTGTTCTTCTGTTTCTTCCTGCTTTTCTTTCCTTTATTTTGCTTCTGCTGCGGTTTTCTCTAACAATACCCCATCTCCTTGTAAGATCAGAGTCAATTATTGTTCATTACCATGAGCTTTCAGGGCACTAACCATTTAGTTTAAAACACAAAAATCTTCCCTATGATCATCCAAAGCTTGTTTCTCCCTTAACAGTAGTTTTTTTTCTTTTAAACTGACAATTATGACCTTCACATACTCATTAGTTCCTGTGTGTTGGGTAAGGCCAAGACCCACGTGCTTCTAAAGAAGAGATGCTTTCTCTTCGCAAAAACATCAGCAGTGATTTCCTCTCTTACAATACACCCTATCTCATGCAATATCAAGACATATTTCGTTCTAATCCTCATCTACCTCCCCAAAATAAAAAATCCTTACATTTTCAAACACCAATCCTCCTCTCCCTACCTACCACACTTTCCCCACTTTCAAGACAAAGTATCACCCAACAAACCCAGGTCTTCACCAGAGATATTGACCAACAACAGCAATTTAATGGTAGACAAGGAAAAGAAAGAAACAGAGAATGGATATTGGAGACTTAGATCCATTGAACAAAGTGATCTTTGCTAAAGTACTGGTTGGGTGGTGTATCGGCAGTCCTGATGTTATTGTATGCTTAGAATGGAAGTTGCTTCCCATATGTTGGTAAAGGAAAAAAAATGCCAATATGTGAGGAATTTAGTCGACTAAAATGGGTCAACTTAACAAGAAAAATCACATTTACATCACTGCAACATATTTTCTACTTAAAAACAGTATCAATATCGTCAGCAGTCTGCATATGTCAAAAGTTATAGCTCTGCTTTATACTTTAATACCATTTTCAAGGACCAAAATTCTAAAAGACAGGATACTAAAGCTACTGTAACACCAATAACCAAGTATTCAAATTTGTAAAGACAGAGAAGAGGAAAAGACACAGAATGTAGTATTGCTAGGCCCCATCATCCTTAAATAGGATTTGGGTTAGAATGGAAAAATACAATAATATTCTCCACACATCACAGAAGCACTAATACTCTCTCTTAAGTTGGACCATATATATCAAAAAGATCGAACTTAAAACACATAATAGGAAGATTGGTGATAAGAGGCTTGGTGAAAACACCAGTAAGGAATAAAAAGAGTGCAAATTCTTCCACTAAGAACCTTCCCACAAATGAAATAATAATCACATATTGGATTCTATACAACATAAATAACAACCTAGTTGTCACAATACACAAACAAAGGAGCAATGTAGCTCTCTCCAAGATCCTCTATGAGTGTTTCCAACCACTCAACGCTTACAAACAATCAAAGTCATGTCTCCGTATTCAGTTTCAGCACTAGATCTAGTCACCACGGCAAGATTCTTACTTCACTTCTATCACCGACATAGCTGACATCTGAGTAC
>JAMKQA010008485.1:0-12779 GCA_024699735.1 Posidonia australis | reverse complement strand
CAAGTTGGAGCATATATATATATATATATATATATATATATATATATATATATATATATATATATATGTATGTATGTATATGTCGATCAAGTCCAACTTGTTACAAAGAGACTAGAAAACACTTGTTGCAAGACCCTTCGTGAAGGTGCATAGGGAGTAGAAATTATTCCTTTCCTCATTAAATCTTGCACATAGTATATAAAATTAAACGACGATTTCGTGACAGACTTCACTCCAACAAAAATAGAAAACACGTTGGTTAGTGTAAATATCGATGGAAAAATGGTAAATCTATGGAAGTCTATAGAAATGGTTAAAAAACATTGAATTTTGATTTGAAACTCTACGATAAGTTAAAGTAAGTAATAATCTACATATTAGATTACTTAGATCAACTTTCTCACTATGTATCACATTAAAATACACTAGATAAACTAAATGCAAATATCCTGAATCATAAATAGTATGTAAAAATGATTAATAAATGTTTAAAAATAAAAGTGCTCATAAAAATTACCTCATATATGCTTAACATAAATATTTTACAGCTTTTTTATTTAATTACGAATTTTACTGCTTTTTAATGATTTTATAAAAGTATTAAGTTAGATCTATATAATGTCAAGTTATTAACATTAAAACACAAAAAAAATGAAAGACCTAGGTATTATTAGCTTAAATCTATGTAATATTAAGTTATTAACATCAAAACATAAAAAATCCTAAGGCCTATGTATTATTAGGTTAAATTTATGTAATATCAAGTTATTAACATTAAAACACAAAACAAAACATAAAAATCTATGTATTCTTAAGTTAAATCTAATTATTATTATGATAAGATTTTATCATAGATCTACATAAAAAGTTCAAAACATAAAAAAAAGGGGAAAAAAAAGTGTTATACCATAAGGAGAGATAAAATTTGAGAGAAATTAATGTGAGGGCCTTTAAATACAGACCGACTAGGGACCGACTCTCCTATTTCAAGTGTTTATGTTGAGTCCCACGAGTGGTGAAGCCCACCACAACACTTGGGACAAGAGGGTTGGCCCCTAGTCGGCCTCCCTCTAGTTGACCTGTGCCAAATTTTCCATTAAGGAGAGAAAGCTCTTAAGTTCACAGCGAGCCACTAGGTTGCAAAGGAGTAGAGGACATGCATAAGAAGTAACGAGCTCATGAAAGAGAAGAAGCAAATGAAAAGGAAAGAACTTTTGTAGTTTTAATGAGTGTATCGCTTGACACTGTTCAAACTCAATGTAAAAAATACACTGTTGATGCTCAACACTCATCGACACAAGTAAAGGTTTGACTATGACATATGGTATTTTCTAATTTACACTTGTCAACCAACTCAAAATCTGACATGTGTCGATATTCAATTCTATAACATAGTGACAACAACTTCAATGTGCTTCATTTTTTCATGGAAAACAAAATTATCGACAATGAATATTGCAACTTGATTGTCACAATGCATTGACCTAAGAGATTATACTGTGAACCCAAATTCTATTAACAATGAACTAAGCCAAACTATCTCACAAGTAGTTTCTATCATATATCTATACTCTACCTTAGCACTAGACTTAGAAACCACATTTGACTTTTTACTTCTCCAAGTAAACAAGATTCCTCTTACATAGGTATAGTAACCAAAAATTGACTTTCTATCCTTTCTGTCACCTGCATCACTGGGGTCTGAATAAACTTCAACTCGTAGATACTTTTGCTTATTGTATATCAACCCTTTTCCTACTCCATTGATGTAAGTCAACACACAAACAACACCTTTATAATGAACTATTCAAGGTTCATGCATGAACAGACTAAGCAATCGTATAGCATATGAGATATCACAATGTGTAACTGTAAGATAAATTAAATTTCCAACCAATCTTCTATATTGTCTAACATCATCAAAAAGTTACGAAGAATTGTCCTAAAAATCTAGATTGTGATCAACAGGAGACTTTGGCTTGCATCCCAATAATCCATAAAATATCTAGAATGTCCCGTATCCTTTGGAACAAAATGCTTCCTCAAATACTGCTTGGTCATTACAATCCTTGTCGTGTTATTCCTAATCAAGAGAATATCATCGACATATATAACTAAAAACAGGCTACCACTAGCAGATGTCATGATAAAGATAGAATGGTCAACAACACACCTTTTGAACATTACTTCCACAAAAATATTGTTGAATTTTTCAAGCCAAGCTTTTGACCTTTGTTTGAGACCATAGATAGCCTATCTAAGATGACAAACCTGATTCTCTCCAGAGTAACATATCCCAAAAGTTACTTCATACAAATCATCTCACATAGATCACCATAGAGAAAAACATTATGAACATCCAACTAATGAAGATCTCATGACTAGTTAATCACAATAGACAGCAAAACATGAATAAAACTTAATTTGGCTGCTGGGGAAAAGATTTCAACATAATCCACATCGGAGCAAACCTATGAGCAACCAAACGTGCTTTGCATTTGATCACAAAGCTGTCTGGTTCATATTCGATGGCGTAAACCCACCTACAATCAACAATCGAACCATAAACTATCAACAGGTCCAGGAATCAAAGTTCATGTGTCATGAGATATGAGTGCCTGCATTTCTTCATCCATAGCAGCTTTCCATTTCGAAAGAAGAAGAGTCTCCTTGTAGTTCCTATGAATAGATTCAAAATAAATGGAGAAGGAAAATTGATAAAATAAAGGGTGAAGCCAATCATAAGAAACAAATTTAGAAATTAGATGTGCAATATAGGATCACTTATCACGATAAAGGGTGATAAACAAGTCAAGGTTAGTAAGGCAAGGACCATCTAACAAAGATAAGGAAGGAATAAACAGTACTGTTGATCTAATATCCTTAAGGCAAGAAGTGTAAACCTACGAAGGACCGATAACAGTAATATTAGTAGCAAGAGTAGAGACATCACCAACAATCTTAGCATTATCTACTCGTAAAGGAAGAAGAACAATGGAGGTGGAGTTGTGGGAGAAGAGCAAGAAAAAAATGGAGTGGACTTAGAAAAGGTAACATTAACTGATACAAGATATTGTCACATCGTAGGATTTTAATACTGATACCCTGTTGAAACTTACAATATCCCGCAAACACATTTAATGGAGCAAGGAGATAATTTGTCAAGTCCAAGTAAGACACAGCAAGGAAGGTGGAACAATGTATCATCATGACATAACCAACGACAAAGAAATATCACCAAACAAAACAGAAGAAGGCATCCTATTTATAAGATATGATATAGTGAGATACTTCAAAATAGACATCTTGAGCATAATAGTATAAGCGACATCAAGAATATAATGATATTTTCTTTTAACCACATCATTTTACTAAGATGTATCAGAACACATTTTTTAGTGAAGCATCCCCAAAGAAGAACAAAATTCAGGTATCTTACTTTGAACAAATTCAAAGGCATTATAAGTATGGAAATTTTCTGGATAGGCTGAAAACTAAATATTTATTTCATTTAAAATTTGTTTGATTACTTCATATACATAAGTCTTGTTTGTCAACAAATACACCTAGGATACACGAGACTAATCATCCACAAACACTAATACCTAAAACCTAACACAATGGGGCATGAACTGGACCCTAAATATTAGAATGGATCGTATCAAAAAGACGCTCACTAACGTAAAATGGATGGATGACAATAAATAACACGTTTGGACCCTAAAACTAAAGCCCAAGCAAATGCAGATAACAATGAGAGAATAGTATCTACATTAAGAACATAACTACAAATCTGAGTTGCAACATCAAGACACAGTCAAGACAGGAACTTGGCTATAGCCAACCATCCTGGTACCCTTTAAGGGTATAAACATCCAACTCATCCATAAAAGCACAACAAAAGGGTAGTACTCCTAGATAGTGCGATTGCCCTGCTATAAGGAGAAGAACTTCTCATATATTTCAAAAACCTTGGAAATATTCTTCTTGTGACCATATGTTTCCTTCAGAGTGTCTCATATCTTTTTGGCAAAAGTTAAAAGACATCACATCAGAGGTAATGTTTGGTTTCATACCGTTGACCAACCAAAAGGTAACTACATAGTCCGTAGCAAACCAATCTTCAAAAATAAGATCCTTTAGATGACAAGGGAATCTTCAATAATGTGTTTTACTTTGCGATGAGCTCCCAAAAATACTTAAATGCCAACACCTAAAAGAAATAATTATGTCCATCCAACTTTATTGTTGTACCACTTAGATTATGAAGAAACACATCACCAAAGAAGGAAGACACAAGCAAACTTATGAACAGGCACGAAGACCCACAAATCAGTACATAAACAAACCAAATGACGTCTGAACAGTCACAGTTAGGGCACACAACAGCTCCACAACAGCATGTAGCAGCCTAACACATCTCCCCGACCAGCAACACAGCTGCAACTGCCACCGGAAGAGGTTGCAAGTGCCACTGGACTGCCCGGAGAGGAGATCAGACACCAGTGGACCGGAGAGGAGAGGAAGGAGAGGCTCATGGACAGCATCGAGGGTTGAACAATTCCCGTTGGTGGCTGGAAGTGCTGGAACTTGACAGCGACAGTGGAAAAAGTGTCGGAGACGAGATCAAGCACCAGTGGACAAGGGAACAAAGCAAGGAGAGGCTGATGGACTGGCTCAAAAGTGAAACAGGAGCCATCGGGGGTGCTGGAGGCACGGGTTGCCGGCAGAAGTGTGGTTGACGACGATGGGGTTGGGTGGTGGTGGAGAGAATTAGGGTTTTGCTATTGATACCATATTAGATGATAAAAGTAATTTGAATCATTAGCAAAAGAGAGTCTACAAAACTATTTATAAGAGACTACAGAGGCTAATGGTAAATGGATACCCATTTAACCATATACCCTAAATAACATAAACCACTCTAATAATCATTACAAGTTTGGATATCTTCCTTATTCTTATATAGAGGTTCCAAGGTGTTCTTCCTGCATTTATGTGGCGTCTTATTAGTTTTTAAGATTTATTGAATAGCTTAGTACTAGACCTATGTTCGTCATAATTTATTATAACACTACTTTTGCGTTGGTTAACTTTTGGGGATCTCCATTCTACCATACTACCACCAAGTTTCTTTGTTTGTGGTGCTTCTGAACTCACCTAAAGTTTCTCTAGCAATCTTCTTAACATAAATAGGTTATTTCATTTCTCATTTCATTTGTTTCAGCATCTAATTCCCATATTCCTTCTTTTAACATTTTATTACTGAAAATTATTTGTTTTCACATTTCAGAATCCACCACCTAGTTCTTGGATATTCATGTTCTTCGTTCTCTCTCTTACAATTCTTAATATTTACATCTAGTACTTTAATCACCAGCAATGTAAAGAAATATCCTTCTACAAAAGGTTTTCATATTTAACAAATAGTATATCATCAAAAGAAAAATCACATTACTATAAAAAGTGTTAACATATTATGGTGATATGTATCATAGTTGTATACATTAGGGGCTTTTATCCAAATTACCCAATTAGGCTTTGCTTGTATTTGTCTTCTCCCTTTCCTTAAATAAGGAGTTAGGACCATTTGTGAGAGCAATAAGACAGAAGGGTTCTACTCTCCAAAATCTTCTCTTTCTTCTTCTTTCTCTACAAATAGTAATAGCAAGAAACATACAAGACATCTAGCAATACCTGAATCACTGACTGAATATTTGATGTGATTCCACAAAGACAGCGGACCTTTGCATTATTCTGAGAAGAATCAACTACTTCTTCTTTAGTCTTCAAATTATTATAATCTGGGTTGCTTGGACTTTTTGATGCTAAATCACTAGCTCCAGGGATTTGCATTTTCCTGTAAGACACATTGTAAACCAACAGGCATAACAAAAACAATAAGAAAAGAAATACATGCACACAGCAAAAACAGAATAACAAAAATAACTTAATTATATATATGTCAAAACATAAGATTGCTTATGTATAACCGAGAGGGTCAATTTTTAATTTTGTAATATCAAATTTATATAACCAATGTTCAGTTACATTTGCAGTAAAGTAGTTAAGACAGTTTTATTTGCTTTTCCACCAACTAGACCTTAGAGATCACCATGATTTAGAATACAAGACAAGGAACAACTTCTAAAAGAAATGGTCATATATGTGAAAACATAATTGAAAAATAGATAGACAAGTGATAAAATGTGTAGCAAGCGGAGGTTGCGCTCCAATATTACGTTACAGTTCATATGCTCCTTGAGTTTTCTGCATCTTTTTGGAGGATGGGATCAGTTTCCATATGAATAAGTTCTCATATGTTTCCATATCCTTGACACTTATAAATGTGTGAATCAATCCTCCATCTATTTTGAAACCCAAAGCAAACTCTAATTTCTACTTTCTGGTTCAGAGTATGCTCATAAATTTGGATACTGAAATGCTCCCTATAAACTTAAATTCATTAAAGAAGGCATGACATATAATACAAATCATGTTAATATCGACAGCTTAAAATTGGCAAGTTATTTATGAATGCTGAAATATTGCGTGAATCCTTAGAAATAAACCTAGATTTTCTATTTTAGTCCAGCCATATTACTAAAGAAGCATTAGAAAGAAGACAGGAGATCCTTCACTAGAGATAGTAAAAACAAGATAGGGGAGGTAGAACAGAAAACATATTTCCAAAGGAGAGTGCCTCTAGGCCAATTGTTCCTGTCAAACTTGCCAGTAAACCAATTGTCACTCTGAAGAATTTCCAAAGGCGTTGTTGCCAAATGCAGATATCACACAAGATTTCTATGGGTTGGGAACAAGGCAGGGTGTAAGATAATGGCTTCAGTAAGGTGAAAAAATGCTTGCATCCCCAAACAGTTTGGGGTTAGGATTAAGAGAGTGAGAGACACAAGCTTTAGTCCAGCTCTACGACTAAAAGGTTTAGAAAGAAGACAGGGGATCCTTCAGTAGAGATGTGAAAAAGAAGACAAGGGGAGCTGGAGCAGGAAAAACCACTCCAAAGGAGAGTGTCTCTAATCCAATTCTTACTCTCAAGCTTGCCAATAGACCAACTATCACTTTTTAGAATACCCAAAGGTGTCGTTGCCAAATGGGAATGTCACACAAGATTTCTTCGGTTGGGAACATGGTGCGGAGTAAGATAATGGCTCAAGCAAGGTGAAAATTTGATTGTAAACCAAACAGTGTGGGTGTGGGGTTGAGAGGGTGAGATCTTCTAACTAATGGTGAGGGCTAAGACCACCAGGGAATATGAACTGCTTAGAATGGTGGAAGTTACCCATTCAAAGTCTTCAGAGGATTTATGGAGAAGGTTGTATGTTAGAGGTTGGTAGAGGAAACAATATTATGTAGGCATGTATTCCCCTCATTTGATTCAATCAAAACTAAATTATTTCAAGAATATGCATATACAGGGGAAAAAATGAGCTTGTTTGATACCTACAGTCAAGAAAACCTTCTGGGCTATGATTATCTTAAAGCTATTTTTTCAAAAAAATAATAATAAAATAAAATAAAAGCATCCCATATACTTATTAATGGTGTATCATATGTCTAATTTCATACTAAATTATATTTTATGGTCAATTGCATCAATTATTTTAACAACACAAATTTACTAAAATTAGAGACCTTCATATCAAGGAATTGTAATAATTGGATTGCATCAATATTTGAACAATATATTCCTTATGGAGAAACATATCTATCTTTATTTTTTGAGCAGTCAACATAAGGGATTTTCAATAAAAAACTCAACAAAAGACAATGCATCGGGACTTGTAGAGGCAAAGGTCCATAAAAAAAGGCATGACTACAGGCAACAAAAACATTTTTTTTAGCAGTACTCAAATTTTTTAGTGAAAACAACTAAGAGGGTACAAAAAGAGGCTTATCAAAAAGATAAACCAAACAAAAAGTAAAAACAGTGAACACAACTACACCAACAAAAGGCATTGAAGCCAATTTGAATAAACATATCAGAAACCGCAGGAGCACCCACAGCTAGATACTATTCGAAAATGGAGGATATAATCCTATCCCAAATATCTAGAGGCACAAGCCTTTCCCTCGAAAGATTTGATGGTTTCTCTCAATCCATCTTGTCCACCAGATTGCATGAGGAAGTACTCTCCAAACCCCTCCACTGTGACCGGTCCACCTTTGAGGCCCCACAGATCTCAAAAGGTCTCAACCACCAACCCTGCTAGCAAACTCCCTCCCTGACAAGGAACACCACCAACCCCGTACTGACTCACAACCCCATAGCATGTGGGGGAGGTCCTCCTGGGCTATAGCACACAAAACACATTGACTCATTAAGTGAAAGCCACATCTCTATAGAGTTGAGTCTGTCGAAATTCCTCCATGTAGAATAACACCCAATCTGAGCTCCTTCAAAGGTCATGATAGAGAAAAGAGATGCCACTGAGAAGTTCCCATCCTTGACCCACATTTATAAGCAATTAGAACCCACATTTTCAAGCAAAGCAAGCAATGAAACAAAATCTAGGGTTTTCCCTATCCATAAGATCACTTATAAATCTCAAGTCCCAAATAATCCTATGACACTGCCTTAAAAAATACTCCCTAGTACAAACAACAGACTGAACAGAAAGCAAACACAAACCAAGAAATATAACTCAGAGCCATGGAATCAACCCTGGGATCCTCCCAACACCTAATCCAATCACCACACCCAACCCTCAATCGAACCCCACTCTCCACAATAGACTCGGCATATAAAATGCCACCCCACACAGGTGAAACCCTCCTTACATGATAACCTATCCAATCAAGGACCTGACCCTTGTACCATTTCTAAATGATCACTTGCATCCAAAGTGGAGCAGGACAAGCCCTATCAATAGAAGATCCCCCCTGGCACCAAATCCACTTACCAAGGAAAGCACAATTGAAGGATCGAAAATCACGGGTGCCTAAACCTCCTTCCACCCCAAGACAACAAATCTTGTGTCAAGCAACCATAGGAAAGCCACCACCAAAAGACCATCGTCCACCCTTTCAAAGAAACCTCCTCTGAATGCTCTCTAGCTTCCTTGCCACAACAACAGGGATCTGGAAGATGGAAATGACGTAGATAGACAAATTAGAGAACACAAACAAAAGCAGAGTTAACCACCTCCCAAAGGACAGGAACCTACCCATCCACCCAGTAGGATCGCCCAACAACAGGATTCTAATCAGACCTAATTTGAGACCCATACAAGGGAAGACCCAAATATCTGATTGGGAAGCACTCAACTCGACACCCAAGCATCATAGCCACTCGAGAGGCAAAATAATGATCAACTTCAACCCCAACCACTGTTGACTTCCTGAAATTGACCTTTAATCTAATGATAATCTCAAAGCATCTCAGGACAAAGGCGATACCTTTAGACTTCCTCCAAAGAAGCCGTCTAGAAAACCCAAGTGTCATAAGAAAACATACAGAAGATTCACCATGGAAAGGATGAACACCCTTAATGAAACCTGCTAACTCAGCCTTGAGACACAAACAGCTTAAACTTCCACAACAAGAGAAAAAATAAGTGAAAGGTCTTCTTGTCGGTGACCTCTACCACAACCAAAGAAACCCTTAGGACAACCATTGACCAGAACTCAAAACCTTGCCTAACAAACACGATAGCTCACCCACTTTCTCCACTTGACCCAAAAACCATACAAGCCATCCCCTCATCAAGACAATGCCAGCTGACACTACCATAGGCCTTCTCAAAGTCCAACTTGAAAATCAATCCAGGTAACCCTTGACAAGATCTTGACTCAACACACTCATAACAACCAAAAGACATTAAGAATTGCCTGCCGCAAATGAAAGAAGTCTGATGTGGGCCAATTAACACACCCAATAAAGGCTTGAGCTTCTCCACAAGACACTTTGCTACAATTTTGTAAACCCTATCAAGCAGGCTGATCTAAAATCACCCACATCTGTAGACCCATCTTTCTTGGCAACGAGGGTAATAAAGGTAGCATTGGCTACCCCAACATCACCCCCATTCACATGCAAATCATTGATCATATGCATCACATCTTCTTCCATGATGTCCCAATACTTCTGAAAAAAGAGGATTGGAAACCCATTAGGGCCACATAATCACTCAACAAAAACCCAGCATCTAAAGGCCCATGAGCACCACCAACATCAGTGTCAATAAAAGATACATTAAGAGAAGAAGACCACTCGATCACAAGCTAGTAAACATGGTCTTTCCACTTAAGGTAATGATGAACGCCATAGAGTAAGGTTTAAAATGTAAAAACATTATGCTGATGTTGAGTGAACAGCCAGCATGGCTATTTGACTCAAACAACTTCCATGGAAAATTCAGTGTGTCCCCAATGTTTTGTAATTTTAAACTTTGCTTCCATAATGACAATAATTCTCTTTATAAATATGCATCCTTTTGTGCAATATGCATATAGTTTTGCAACCATACCTACAACAATAGACTCGCATTTAACACATGTTTCCTAATGTGCTATCAATGGTGAAAATTACAAAATTACTTGATTTTGGACCTAGTCACTATTAACAATGAATTTTAAATAACAATGGTAATTTCATGATTTACCACACTAAGTCCTACTCAGAGATTTTGATTTATTTAGGGTAGAAATTTCGGAATCACTTGATTTTTTTATCAATACATGTTATAGATAACATTAACTCCAATGGTTGGAATTTTCAACTAAAATAAATGGATTATGAGGAACAACATGGAGGCTCATTTTTTAAAATGATACAGGAATTGGGAATGCATGAGCCATATAAGAATGGTATATTTGCAAAATATAGAAAAGCTGAAACATACCACATGTAAAATTAAATTATTGCTTACCTATAAGTATCGTCAATAATTTTCAGTATTCTCTCTTTATCAATAGAATTTTTCTTTCCCCATCCATGCATTTTGGAACCTACACTCAGACAAGTATATGATTTAGTAAAAAATTGATAAGCCTTTTTCCCCACCAAAATTGTAAATAAGATGATCGCTGCAAATGACTGAATATTATTTTACATATTTGCACATATGCTCGAGAACTCAGTTGATAGCCAAGGTTCAGCACAAGCTGATTATGATGCCCGCCTAGGTTAAGGTGTCCGAACACCTTGACCTAAATTAGCCTTGTACTCAAACAATGACTCATGCTGACTATTATTTCATTTTCCTTAGTTATTGTTATTTGTTATTGACAATTTAATTTATTGCTATTGTTAAGATTGTAATTATTATTAACTTAGTTATTGTTATTTGTTATTGACTAAGTGTTATTATTAAGATTGTTATTGATTTGGAGGACAATTAAGATTTTATTTATAATTAGATTGTTATTGTTAATTTTAGAAATTGATATATCAATTTATTAGTACATTATAAATTCTGAATATATTTATAAGCATATTAAAAAAATCTAAAAAACATGTAAAAATCGTATTTTTATTACTGCCTAGGCGCTGCCCAGGCATCCCAAGCCGCCTTTGCTCATCACCATGGCGCTGTGGAACCATAATAAGTATGGTTCAACTTTCTAAAATTTCTCTCATTTAGAATGGCCCAATTTGAAATATTTTTTTTCGGCAGTAGAATATAAGCAAAGGCTCAAAGTTTTACTTGATTGGCAAGGGATTACAAAAACAATGAGCAACTAACACCTCAAACGCCTAATAAACAGCTCAATAGTTTGAACCCTATTTCACACTCAATTCCCTTTAAGGAGCTGCATCTCTAATAATTGTAACCATTAGAACTTGCAGAAAACTTTATGAATGGCAAACTAGGTAATTATCTGCTGATGATGATTATATTCCATTCCGGACATGGTTGCAACTTTCTTTTCAGCTATCTAAGATTGAAATTTAATATTATTCCTTACACTATTTGGAGGGTTACTTGTTATGTTCCTTAATTTTATTACATAAACTTAAATTAAAGTAAACAACAAAACCGATATAATGGGTAAAAGAAAGCCAAATGGATTCTTATCAATCAGCAAATTACAGCTAAAAAGGATAATCATATCAATCTGCAAACTTGTAGTATCACCTATGGGATGATACAAAAAGAAAAATAGTAAAAGTTATCTGTGTCGATTCCAAACTTGACCTATAAGACAGTTCAAAAGGAAAGATACCTTGCTCATCAGAAAGCAGTCCAGAAATCCTGTCCAAGAGATCCTGCATAAATACATAGAAAAACAAACAAGTGAAGAAAGTGAAAATAAAGAGACAGTAAAAACCCTTGTCCATGAAATGCATCTGGAAAGTTTTTATACATTCACTACTATCACCATTGAACAGCAACTAGATAAATCACAATCTTTTTTTTGAAAGGTAATAAAATCACAAATCTTTAGTCATGATATTTATTATTATCAGCTTAACAATATGATTTGCAGAGCACAGTCACAAATGTCTGAGTGTTGACATGGGCACAGGGTACTGACAAGTCGACGTCCAAAAACCAAGACACAAGGATTCAGCAATACATATCTTCCAAAAAAATTGTCTGATTTATTTTAATTACGTTTTTGAATTGAAAACAATATAAGCATAAAAATAGTGGTGTTATGAATTGGCTAGAACATTAGTGCTACACATGAAACTAGGGTCTGTAATACAGAAGGTGAGGACACAAGCATCGAGATGTGACTCACATGTGGTTATGCTGAAAAGTGACTCACATGTGAATTGCCCAAATAATAAGGCCTCCTCTCCACCCACACGG
>JAMKQA010008484.1:0-14168 GCA_024699735.1 Posidonia australis | reverse complement strand
TTAGTCCATGCATCACTCTCATGCAAGCACTGGCCGGGGAAAATGACCAAATTGCCCCTATGCCAATTTTTAGGCATGTATCTCACTCTTTGCATTTAGTCTTGCCATGACATTCATATTAGCATGATTAGAGCACGATCCAGGTTTAGCAAACATTCATCAAGCCCTTAGCAAGCATTAGGACTAGAAAGACCAAGTTTCTCGGGCGTACGAGGGTGCCTAATACCTTCCTCGTGCGCAACAGGAATCCTTACCCATCTTCTGGTTAGCAGACATCCAGCCTTCCTATCTGCATCTCATGCATGCATTCATCCTTTTGTGGTTTTCCTCGTCTTTCCCTTAAAAGAATAGGTGGCGACTCCTTTTCTTTTTCTTCTTGTCCTTGCGCCTTCGCCATCCAATGGCATGGCTGTGATCCCTTTCTCGCCCCCCTCCGGGTCCGGCGCGGTCATAACGACAAAAAACGCAATTGGAAGATGGAACCAATGCAGTTGAGTGTTACTCAAGTAGAGAGGATGAGAATTGTACCTGTGTTGATCGAACGTGTTCCCTTGAGGTCGACGGCAATAGCTCTGACGAACGAGGTTGGGGAGGCGGCCCGGGTCGAGGATGCCCCAGCAAGACTCAGGGGCACTCGACGAATACCTAGGAATCTTCCCTGACGTAGAGGGAGGCTGAGTGCAAGTGGGTTAGGAGATGGGCTCCTTGTATCTCCCTCAGGCTCTCTCTGGTTCACCAGCCTCTCTTGCACACGGGGGCTGAGTCTCTCTCTCGCTCACTCGCTCGCAACTGAAGGTTTCGGGTGTTCGTCATGGAGGAAGGCTTGTGGGTTTTGGGTTGCTGGATCCCTTGGTAGGTGAACCAAGGTGGCGTGGAGAAGTGAGTATGTCAAGGGGCTGTAGGGAGTGGCTCGTCGACACCACTGCAGAGGTTGTGTGACAGCAGGGCGTAGGGCGTGGTAATTGGTGATGGGACGTGGGAAGGCTGTGGGATGTTAAGCATGCCGGGGCACAAGTCGGGCATAACGTGCGCAGCATCGCTCATACGATATATGATGTTGTACGACAATAGCGACTAGTCAGGTGGCGCATGCCTGACTGCCTTGGTCCTGACGCGCCCTTAGGTCGTGCTATCGGGCCATACTTCCCATTGGACCAAAGCACACAAGTTGGGATTTTGGAGTTGGGCTTTATGGATGGGGTTTAGTTTAAAGTAATTTTGAGGTTTTGGGTTGGTTTGGGTTTAAGGGCTTGGTTTGAGAAATGGGGTAAGACCAAGTCTACCGTCTAGTTGCACTCTCCACCGAGTCTACCTACCAACATTGACCAGAAACCTGGGTGTCTACAATATCAAAATCTAACATATAAAACACAACCTTCGTTAATAGGCTTTTCTCTTGAACTCTAGTAAATAGAACACTCTCACTTAGGTAGCATTTGGTAGGGATTCCTAACTAGAGCTTCTTGTGGAAATCAACTTCTGAAATTCAGTTTCTAAAAAAATGATTTCAGAATGTGAGATTTTTTGATAATAGAATTATGTTTGGTAATAATACAATATAATAGCTTTTAAATTATTTTAACATAGAAAAGAACAAAATGCCCTTAGGTTTTATAAAAGCCCTTAGATCATTTTTCTCTTGGAACAAGGATTTCTTCTCTCTCCTCTTTCACTACAGTCGCTCGTCTTCTCTGCCAACACCCCTCTCTTTTGCTACTGAAGTTTGCCACTAGTGGAGATCTTCTCCATCACTGCATCTTGATCTTCACCGTCACTACTATGAGATCTTCTCCGTCATCCTTGTGAGATCTTGACCGTGATCCAAGGTTGCGAGAACTTCGTTGTCAACTTCTCCACTCCGCCATCACAAGATCATCTCCGTCACCATGAGCCCTTCACTTGGGTAATGTCATTCGTCAGGTCGTCCTCTAAGGTAATAATCTGATCTCACCCCTCTTTCCTTTGGTTGCTAAGGTTTGTGGTTCCTCATTTCCATTAGGTCATCCTCCAAGTACATATTTTTATGTTTTTGGTAAATCCTTTACCAAAAAATGGCAAACTCAGATTTATGCATTCAAATTTATGGCAAACTTTGATTTATGCATTCAAAAAATGGCAAGTTGTTTATCTATGAAACAACTTGCCCTAAACCAATATTTCTATGTTATATGGCAAACTAATATGGCAAGCGATCAATCTGAGAACCATTGTCATATAGCAAACTTATATGACTACATGAATGAAGATATTATTTCAATTTTAAAAAGGTAGATTGTGATTATATAATATAAAATAAGTGACTTTAATTATATTTATATTTGTATTTATAAGAAGTTGGATGATTGTGTGATAATTGTCGAGGAGATGAAAAAACACTCACAATTGAACCAGAAAAGAAGTGTCATTGTGGGAATATCGCATGTCATCGTACATTAAATCCTAATCGTAATCCACCTCTCGGAGCACTTTGAATGTGTATGTTTTCTTAAGTGACTTGTTTTGTTTAGTAAATATCTACTATTATACTTTAAAGTCATTGATGAGTACTTTTTATCTAATAGGCAATAAGTACGTATTACTTCTTAGAGTTTGATTATAAAGATGACCAAATCGACATCGACAAGGAACTTGAAGTCAATTACTTATGTTAATGTGATGCTAATCCCCTCCTTAACGAAGAGAACTTTACCAAGAAGGATTATGATGAGTTAATTAAGCACTTTGAATACATGATTATCTACGAGTGTGACTATGCAGACATATGATTATGTGATGTTTACCAAAATTCAGGTTAAGAATGCTATTTGTAATTGAAAGTAGCAGTTGTCCTTGTTTCTTTGTTGTGAATCTTCTTTATCCTAATTTCTTTGTCGTGGATCTTCTCTGTTATTAATCTTCTTTATATTTGACAGTGGCAGTTGTCCTCATTTCTTTGCTGTAGCTTATGCTAACTGATGCTGTACCTTTTCCAGCATTATCCTTAACAAATGCACAATAAGAAGCACCCCCAAATCACTGCCTCACTCGGCAATTTTCATTTCCATGTGACGGGTCATAACAAAACGATGGTCTGGTTTTTGAGCTTCACTCCTTCGCTTGAAATTGACAGATACACCACCTCTTGTCTCTTGCCCCCTTTGCCAACCTCTTGAGAGCTTCGTTCATGCGCTTGATACTAACAGATAACTGTTTGCTGCATTCTTTATTTACGGTGCCATTGCAAGACGACCCTTGATTTTCAGAAACAGAACCTTGAGACAAGCTCCAATTGAATATTGACAGATTGTTGTCTTTCACCAACTGCAGTCCGACGTATGGATGCTTCATTCCTTGCTGGAAAGTTGACATGCAATTGTCTACAAGCAACGGATGGCCATCGTTTGAGGGCAGCAGAACAATTGACAAAAGGAAATTATGGCAAGTATGCCAAAAAAAGCCACCATCTGGAGACGAGTGCATGTGCATTACAAAGTACCTCATAATGCAATAAAGTTGTCTGCATTTTGTTGTATATACTCATCCTTTAGCCTCTTTTGCCACAAAATATAATCTCATTATACATGATTATTAAAAACTATTTGGACACATAAATAACAGTCATCATACGAGGCCTAATTGGAAGAGATGATTCGTGATGCCATGCTGAATCACACTGAAATAATAGACCAAGCTGAAATAATAGACAGATGTCTTGCAAACTGACAAATGTCTTGCAAATCACACTGAAATAATAGACCAAGCTGAAATGGTCCATAAGCTGAATCGTGCCAGTCACACTGAAATAATAGTCCAAGCTGAATCTTGCAGAAAATGTTTTGGAGATCATTCCAAATATAAATTCAACAAATATGTGTGCCTTTCTGATATCCTGTAATCAAATAAATTTGGTGCAAACACTGCTCAAATAAACCAAGATATCAAATAAACCTGTTCAAATAAACATTTGTTCCTGCTATAAACACTGCTTAAATAAACCAAGATATGAAATAAACCTATTCAAATAAACATTTGTTCCTACAGCAAACATTGCTCAAATTAAAGTTCATGGACAGAAAAATAGTAAAGTAAGTCCAAAACAAGTATTAAAAAAACCTACTGCACAATAAACACCTCAATTTACATAATATCTTAAGACCTCAGTCCAAGGAAGCATGTCCAATAACTTGCTATAAAATACCTCAGTCTACAACAATTCTTCTTATTAAAGTAAATATCTAATAGTTTAGGACCGTCTGTATTTACTTTAGTCTATCAAATGTCCAAAGTACCCAATAAGTTCTTTCTTCAGGATTGTCCGTGTCCACAAACAGTTCTCGATTTGCTGGTTTTGTGAAAGGTTGTGAAACAAATATAAATTCTACACTGCTTTTCATCATACATACGTCCTCCAACAACTCCTTACATTGACTCATTGAATACTTTTCCTTTCTTACTTTGTTAGTTTCATTTTCTTCATCATATTTGATAAGATTGATAAATTCCTTCTCCAAATCCATTTTCTTTTTCAGTGAATCATATAGATCAGGCATTCCTGTGGACCTAAGACTCTTTCCATGTGTAATTGTATTTTCTTGACACTTTCTTTTGTTACTTTCAGTTGCAACTGAATTGGGCCCAGGTTTGTCAACATTAACTGATGTTGTAGTCGCTCCTTCTACTTCCTCAGACATTACTTCTTCTTGTAGGCATGTCATGCTACCTTCATTTACACTACTTCCTAAGACAAAAACATATTTATCTGTTGTTGCATTTCCGTTGAAAAGAAGGTTCAACTTGTCTCTATGTAACAACACATGACCATCATTAAACTTCGCTACCCCAAGATAGCTCTACACGATTAAAAAAAAAAGAGCAATAGCATTTGTTAATGCATGTTAAGATATGATGAATAAATACGAAATTTACAAAAATAAGAATTATGAACTTTTACAAATAATTTCTACCATCCATCATCATGGACAAGACTCTCTCCATCGAAACTAGGTCCTGTCTCACGCTCCAATGCTGTCCAAACTTGTCAGTTTCTACGAACTGAGTCCCAATGATTCTTGAATTGGGCAATGGTGTAATGTAAACTGGTTCTTTCATCGAACTTCCTCATTAAGTTTGTGTATCCCTATGTACCTAATGTCGCAACTTTTTTGTTCCCATCTCTCATCTCTTCAGAAATTGTTAGCCAAGTAGCATAGTTTTGTTCAAATCAAATTACCTTCAATTCATATCCTCGTCCATTAATCATCACATGTTTTTTTTCCTTTTGCTTTCTTTTTCTCAATTGTATCATTTAACATCGGATCCATCTAAATGAAAATGAAATAGTTAATTGAAGTGCAATATCAATAACAATTAACGTGTGAATAAACTACATAAGAAATTCAAGGCATATAAATCCACTATAGAATAACAAATAAACATTAAAGAAATAATGGCAAAAGCACGTTCAAATCCATTACAGAATAACAAATAAACTGTATAATGATTTGTTCATGAATATTATCACTAATAGCTCAACACAATATAGAATAATACAAATAATAACATTATAGAATAATACAAGTTTAAGACCATATAGAAAAAACTATTGGCATCTCCCATTTCTGGCCATCATGATTTCTTCATGAATATTATCACATACGGATCCCATTTCAGAGTCATCAAAAGCAGCATGGTCAACATTTCCATTTACTTCCACTAGAACTTGTAAGTCTTGTAGGCCTCAAGAGGTAAAAAATGTCCTTAAGACTTCATCTGTCGACCTTTGCTCACTAATGAAATTATGGAGTAAAATTGCTATAACGACTATTTTAACTTCATCAAGGAATGAAAAATTGCTAAACTTTTGTAATAAGATCCATCTTTTCTTCAACATTTCAAATATACATTCAATTACGTTTCGAAAGAAAGAATGCAAACTATTGAATATCTCATTGCTTCCTCTCGGTCAAACGTTTTGAAATTCTAGAATATAGTATCTTGTGTTTCTATAGAGTGCTAGAAATCCTTTTTTGTTTGGATACCCAAAATCTACAAGATAGTATTTGTCCGAACTCATAAAAAAAAAAGAAAATTAAATTGTTAGTTTAAAATTGTTGAAGTACGATGGATTGTTTTAAATTATACAAATACTAACCATTCAGAGACATCTGAAACTTATATGCGGAGTTATATATTATATGATTGAGGATCTTGCAAACATGTATAGTTCCTTTCCAACGTGCGAAGATAAATGTAAAGCGCATATGAAAATTACACACCCCTAAGACATTCTGAGTGAAGTCTTCTCATCTTGTTCATTTCAAAATGCTATTTGTTCTTCCTTTTTTACAATTGCTTGAATATGGGTCTCATCCAAGACTCCAATGCAATCCTTGAAAAATGGATAAAATCTACCACTTTCTAGGATATGCTTTAGTGTTTCCATAAAAGATACGTTTAGACAAATGATTTCAAGTGCCCATGCAAGTACAGTCTCCAAGACTACATAGAAGTATCTACTAATTGTTTTCCTTGAATGTTGAAGATTATGTTGGACTGATTCATTCTTGTGTCCTAAACAAGTGTTCGTAAGAAGGCCTTCAATTATTCCTCGACAGTAACACTACGAGAGTCAGTTAACATACCCCTTTCTCCAAATACAACACATAACTAAAGGAACATCTCAGGTAACATTCAACAATGATTGAAATAGATTCTAAAATGGCAATTGTACATGTTATGCACTACTTGATGTCTAACAATGGATAAAGTATGGACTAGATTACTTAGATTTTGACGTTAGTGATTAATCTATAATCCATACATATTTTATTCCCATATTTGTCTATTTTATATATAAATAATATTATTCGAGGTGCTTTGTGCAAATTTTGCAAAACTTGAGGACTTAGAAAGAATCTACGAAAAATATGGGGGAAAAGAATATTTGTGCCAGAAAAGAAGAGATTTTTGTATAGAAAATTCTAGAGCTATGTTAAGAGGTCAAACACATATTTTCCATGTGCCTAAATACTAGCAAAATATCAGTCAAGCTGTGGAAAAAGTCAAAGAAGATCCTAAATTACATGGACATCTCACAGGTACTCAGATGCAGATCCGACGCTTTCCAAGCACTTGCACAAGATATTTTTGACTTAGTCTTCTTTGGATAAGATTCTCAATTGTAAATATCTTTTATTCAAAATTCAAGATTAAATTTTGTATTCAAATTTGTCTCTGACATATGTAAGTCCTTGTAAGCCTATAAAAGGACCCCTTATGTAGATCTATGGATCCCCAACCAAGCAAGAAAGGAAGAAAGGAAGTAAGGTTTTAGACTCTCTTTCTTTTCTTCTATTTTGGGAGATCCTGAAGATCACGAATGTAATCTCAGGTTCCCTTCAATAAAAAGTTTTTTATTTAATTATGTCTTCTATTTCTTCTCTCTCCTTCTTTTATTTTATTATTTTACGTAATCATGTGTGACTAATCTTTTAGATCTAGGATTGAAATGAAATTCATGTAATATTATATGTCATGATTAAATTGCTCTATGTTTTCTCTTTATGCTTAATGCTATGAATATGTGGGTTGGATGTATATTATATAGATCATTCAATGAATCGAAAAACTTTGATAGATTAACATTGATTTTATCTTTTTAGTCTATGCTTAGGGAAGATTTAATTGAGGGTTGTGCATATAATCTCAATTCCATCATATGTCATTTCATTGAATTTGATTTCTGTACTTTTATTCCCTGACTTGATAGTCTATGGTGCATTGCATATAAATTATGCTTGTTAAGATAAGAATCATTGAATTAAATTATTTAGAACAATTGGGAAACATAGAGTGGATTTAATCATACATTTATATTTACATGAATGGATTCAAAAATCCTAGTTCTTCATTTATTCTGAATTTTTCTTAAGTGTTTAGTCCTTGGTCATCTTCTCATTCATTTTCTCATCTCAATAATTGATAATAAATCTCTATTCTTGAACACTTTTCTCTGTAGGATCGACCTGTATTTGCCACGTACTACATAGTACGCCGTGCACTTGCGGTAATTAAATAAGACACATCAAGTTTTTGGCGTCGTTGCTGGAAAAATAGTGTTTTAACATCAATTTATTGTCAGTTATTCCTTTCTTTTTGTTTGTTTAAAAAAAAAACATCTACTTCGTTTTATTTATTTTCTTTTCAGAGACATTTCTAGAGATCTAGAAGAGAGAAGGACAAAAAAAAAATCCCAGGTCAGATATTTCTGTTATATTTTAAATTCAAATATTTTTTGGATTTTTCTAGAATCCTGATCTAGGGTTTATATTTTGCTTCGATTTTTGTTTTTTCTCGATCACAAATTTAAAAGTCAAGCATAAACTTGAACCCAATAAAAATATTTCATGACAAGATAGAAACCTGTTCTTTAGGGCATACATCATATAGTGTGCATTATTTTTGAATCTTGTCAATTTATTTTTGGAGTTTGCTAGAGGAAAAGGTACGTGTTCTCTTACTCAATTCCTCGCATTTTAGAGCATATAGTTAGTAAGAACAACTTGTTTGAGTATAATTATTTGTTGCATACCATTTCAAAGTACCTAAGGGCAACACCTATAGCACAAGATAAGGTGGAGATTTCATCACCCTTCCTTAGCCCACAAAAAAAAAAAAGCATCAAGCATTGACCTAAGCCTCAATTAAAATCAAGTAGACATTGACCCCTAGGATTCGACCTCAATAGGATAAGGGAGCTGGAGGGTGAATCAAATTTAAAGTTTTTTTCCTACTTAGTGTCTAGAAAAGTGGTTCACAAGGTTAAGCCTTAAAAGGAAAGTGATTATTTAATTAGGACTGTTGCTTAAGCACGGGGAGCCTCCCACTTCCCTCCACTGATCTGACCGATTAGGGCAAAGAATTTTGGTTTGAGAATCTCAAATGTTAACTTAACAGTTAGGAGCTGTCTAGATCTAGGTCAACCATAGACTTAGGAATTGTGTGGCTTGTGTGAATATATTAGGCATCTTCCTCCTGTATCTTTCCTCTTCTCATCTGATTGTGTCTCTTATCTTCTCATCTTTTCATTTTTTCTATTTTCATTTTTCAAAAAAAAAAAAAAAAGCGTTTCACTTGTGCATGCATGTGTGGATTCGTGATTCAACACATCATCTGACCCGTGTTAAACCCAAAGATTTTAAAATGGCTGATGAAATCTACAACCCAGCTTTAGCTTTAGAAGCCAGATGTTACCCAGTAAGAACTGCACAACCATCTTGCATTAGACTCCTACTGACCAATGGCAATAATTTTGAACTCAAATTTAATTATATTAGCCAGTTGCCTAGGTTCACGGGTCTAGAATCTGAAGATGCCTACTGGTTCATCAATGAGTTTGAGGAAGTGTGTAGCATGATGAAGTTGCAGCAGTTGTCTAATGATGCAATTCGATTAAGATTTATTCCTTTTGCATTAAAAGACAATGCTAAAAAATGGCTATATAGTCTACCCACTAATTCAATCACCACTTGGGCCCAATTTTGCACGATATTCCTTAAGAAATACTATCCTATTCATAAGACCATCAAAATAATTCATCTAAACAAAAGGTTGGTGAGTCTTTTTTGAAGTATCTTGATAGATTTAAGGATCTCTTAGCTCAGTGTCCACATCATGGAATAGAAAAGTGGAGACTATGCCAAAGCATTTATGAGGGTTTAGATATTTTGACTAGTACCATGCTTGAGTTTGTGTCAAGGAGCGTTCATGAAGAAGAATGAAGATGAAGCATGGGAATTCTTAGGAGAACTGGCTGAGAAAACTATGCAGTGTGAAAGTACTAATGATCAAATGGTCGATAAACCCACACCCTCAAAAGGCGGTATTCACTCCATAGAGTCTTCTATAACCACTGAAGCCAAATTCAATACATTAGCTCGTAGGTTAGAGGCTCTAGAAATGAAGGAGGAAGCTCAAGTAAACCAAGTGTCTGACCAAGTTCCTTGGTGTAAAGGTTGTCACATGGTGGGTAATGTGATGGAAGAGTGTCCTTCTGTGGGTGGTCAACCTAATTTTGAACCTGAACAACTAAATGTAGCCTTTGTCAGGCCTCGAAATGATTCCTATGCCCTAACTTAAAATTTAGGATGGAGGAATCACCCTAATTTCTCTTGGAACCAGCAACCACATCAGGGAAACAATAATTTCGCTTTCTCCCATGGCCAACAGCAAAACTCACATCAATTCAGGCCCAATCAACATGTCCAGCAACACTTTAATGTTGGATCTCAACCCCACTCACCTCCAGGACTTAATGATAATGAGAGAAGATTGAGCACTCTGGAGAAAGGCGTGGAGGCTCTTCTCAATGCCAACTCTCAAACAAACACCAACATAGCTGCTAATACACAAGCCATATCTCGAATTGAGATGCAATTGAGTCAACTAGCAACGTTAGTAGGAGGAAGAGAGAAAGGAACCTTTCCTAGTCAACCAATACCAAATCCTAGAGGTCAAACTCAAAATCAAAATCAAGGGCAGGTTCATGTACTTCAAAATGACCAAGTCAACCAAGTTAATGCCATTATTTCATTAAGATCTGGAAAACAAGTGGACAACCATGTTGTCATGCCTGACCATGCTGTTAGGATTCAAAAGGACTCACCTTCTGACTCAACAAAACCAGTCCCACCACATTCAGACCAGTCTGAGGAGCCTGAAAGTTCTGAAAGGCCTAACAAACATGTTGGGCCTTATTTTGAATCATCTGTTGAGCCTATACAAAAGTTCATTGCCCCATTTCCAAATAGGCTCAAAAATAAAAAGCAATCTGCTTAAATGGAAAAGATACTCGAGGTATTTAGGCAGGTTAAGATAAACATTCCTCTCTTAGATGCAATCCAACAGGTCCCTACATATGCAAAATACCTTAGGGACCTGTGCACTCGAAAAAGAACCACTAGTGTGCCTAAGAAAGCTTTTCTAACAACCAATATCAGTTCCATATTAACGAACCAGTTACCTATGAAATACAAGAACCCCAGAAGTCCTACGATTTCATGCACCATAGGCAACACCAAAATCGATAAGGCTTTGCTAGATCTAGGAGCTAGTGTCAACCTGTTGCCATACTCAATGTATGAGCAATTAGGACTAGGTGAGTTGAAGCCAACTAGGGTAACATTACAACTAGCTGATAGGTCAATTAAGATGCCCAAAGGGATGGTCGAAGATGTTCTTATTAAGGTTGGTGACTTTGTATATCCTGTAGATTTCATTATCTTGGAAACCCAACCCCTGACTAACCTTAAGGGCCAAATCCCAATTATCCTAGGTCGACCTTTCTTAGCTACAACTAATGTCCTAATCAATTGTCGAAATGGGTCGATAAGGCTAAATTATGGAGATTTGACTGTTACAGTTAATATTTTCAATTTAGATAAGCAGTCAACCAATGAACCAAATGAGACATTTGAGGTCAATATGATTGAAGATCTTTTAGAAGAAGAAGACTTGATAGAGGAAGATATTGATTTTGATTTAGATATTTTTGATCGGAGTTTTGAAGAAATTTTCAAAGAAGAATTGTTGTTGGTAGAGAAAGCAACTGAATTGACCCAATATAGGACCAATAGTAGATATAATCATCCTCCAGAGCCTGTCTCATTTGAGCCTAGACCTATTCCCAAGTCATGTATTGAGGAGCCACCTACATTAGAGCTTAAACCATTGCCTGAGCATCACAAGTATGTAATTCTAGGACAAGATCAGACCCTTCCTGTAATCATTGCAACCAATTTAACTCAAGATCAAGAAGAGGCATTATTAACTGCCCTCAATGAGAATAGGCAAGCAATAGGATGGACCATGGCTGACATTAAGGGGATTAGTCCAACAATTGTACAGCATCGGATCCACTTGATAGAGGAAGCCCATCCAGTCAGAGATCCACAAAGGCGGTTGAACCCTATATTAAAGGAAGTGGTCAGACAAGACATACTGAAGTGTCTTGATAATGGGATCATTTATCCCATTTCTGATAGCTCATGGGTAATTCCTGTCCAAGTAGTGCCCAAGAAATCGGAAATTACTGTGATCCAAAATGATGATAATGAGCTTGTTCCCACTCGCATCCAAACAGGATGGCGAGTCTGCATAGATTACAGGAAGCTTAATGCGGTAACTAGGAAAGACCACTTTCCTTTGCCATTCATTGACCAGATGTTAGAATGGTTAGCCGGACATGAGTATTATTGCTTTCTTGATGGTTACTCCAGCTACAACTAGATTCCTATTGCTCCTGAGGACCAAGAGAAGACCACTTTTACTTGTCCTTTTGGAACATTTGCCTACTGTCGCATGCCCTTTGGGTTATGCAATGCTCCAGCTACTTTCCAAAGATGCATGGTGAGCATCTTCTCCGACATGGTTGAAAGATTTCTAGAAATCTTCATGGATGATTTTTCCATTTTTGGGTCCACCTTTTCTGAGTGCCTCCATCATCTTGAGTTGGTATTAAAAAGATGCATAGAAAAAAATCTGACACTCAATTGGGAAAAATGTCATTTCATGGTCCACAGGCATTGTTTTGGACCATGTCATATTCAAAAGAGGCATAGAGGTGGATAGGGCCAAGGTGGACCTCATTGCGAATCTTCCTCCACCAAAATTAGTTAAGGACATTAGGACTTTCCTAGGACATGTGGGGTTTTATAGATGATTTATTAAGGACTTTAGCAAGATTTCTAGACCCTTAACCAATCTATTGTCCAAGGATATCACTTTTGACTTCACCCATGAATGTCTTAAGGCATTTGAGCATCTCAAAAAGGAGTTGACTTCAGCTCCTATCATTCACCCACCTGTGTGGACCCAAGCATTTGAGCTGATGTGTGATGCATCTGACTATGCACTTGGTGCTATTCTGGGTCAAAGGATTGACAAGTTACCACATGTGATCTACTATGCAAGTAAGACATTGAATGATGCACAGTTAAATTATTCCACCACTGAAAAAGAATTCTTAGCTATTGTTTTTGCCTTAGAAAAATTCAGGTCTTACTTAATAGGATCTCACATCATTATCTACACTGACCATGCAACATTGAAATACCTTTTAGCAAAGAAGGATGCAAAAGCTCGATTGATTAGGTGGATCCTTCTTCTTCAGGAATTTGATCTTGAGATTAAGGACAAGAAAAGTTGTGAAAATGTGGTAGCTGATCAGCTGTCCCGTTTGAATCTTAAACCATCCTAAGACCCTCCTATAAATGATAGCTTCCCAGATGAAAAGCTATTGGCAGTTCATTCTGAACCATGGTTCGCAGATATAGTCAATTACTTGGTAACTGGTGTCACTACCTTGGATTGGTCCAAACAGGATAAACATAAGTTCATGTCCCAAGTAAAATTCTTTTACTGGGATGATCTATATCTATAGACACCCCGATTTTGAGGTGGCTCATAGATAAATTTCCAGATATTACTTTGGATGTGGCAGACTCAACCACTTTTGAATCCCATTTGACAACTTAACCAGCTAAACCAACCACAAACCTATAGCAGGCCCGCAGACCAATCAGTAATTCAGGTAGCTAGGGGGAGAGCACCAAGTTAAAGCATTAATGTTGAGCACCTAGCTGAAGCACCAAGCAGGAGCACAAAAGTGGCGCACCTAACTGGAGCACCAAGGTGGTGCACCTACCTAGCACACCATCCTGGCGCACCAAGCTGGCGCACGACCACTTTTTAGAGTACTGGCTGCTCGCTTTCCATCTCCCATGCTTGTAACCCTCGCCAGCGGATATTCCATGCGAATCTACGCCAGGCTCTTCGTTTGCGAGGCTGTCTGCATCCCATGGGAGTTACCCTTGTGGAACTCTATAAAAAGACATCCATTGGCAACCATTTAGCACACTTGGTGAATCCTGAGCAAGCTATCCACTTACTCCAGCAAGTCTCTCTCGTTTTCCTGAGAATATTCTGGCCTTCTAGAGCATCTCTAGCCCCTCCAAAGCAACAAGGAAGTATTATCTTGAGTTTTCTAAGGAGAAACACCTTGGGCAAGGTAAATTCCTCTCCCTTCTTGTTGTAAATATGTCTTGAATTATGTCTTTGTTTCAGGGTTAGTTTGGTCATTTGACCATTTAGGTGCCCTAGTATTTAAGTAGGCTAAGGCACAGATTATGTAA
>JAMKQA010008482.1:0-11791 GCA_024699735.1 Posidonia australis | reverse complement strand
ACAGAAAACCACCCACAACCACACACAACCAAGAAACAACAGATTATCCATTAATAAACCATTAAGCACAAAATCACAAATAATACATGGTTTATTAAATACAAATGGATAACCGGGCCCAGATGTTACATTTCGCCTAGTGATTTCGAGGGCGAAATCTTCTTTTAAGGCGGTTAGGATGTAACACCCGTAAAATTCCTTTTTAATGAATTTATTCCTAGACAGGTGTTACTATTTTGAGGCCGTTGGTGTGGTTTTGTATTTTTGGGCTTGGGCCTTGTGGGCCAGCTTCTGATTTTGTGTCCCTATACGTTGTTGGCACTATACATTGTGGCATTGTGCTTGTGGGCCCGGTATGGTTCCGTGTGGGGCCCGCTTTGTGGACCAGTTGGTGGCAGAGTTCGATGTGGTTGCTAACTCGTGCGGGAGGCTGGTGGTTGTACTGTGCTTGCATGTATGCAACTACTACCTTTGGCGCATATATATATGCACGGCCGATGGCTCTTCCTCCGCACCTCTCCTCCTCTTCTTCTCCTTGCTTTCATCCTCCTCTTCCCGAGCACGCCAACCCTCTTCCTTCTCCCTCCACTCACTCCCCTCCTTCTCGTCCCTCTCACTCACCCTCCCCTGTTTCCTCTCCTCTCCCTCGTCTCTTCCCCTGCTTCTTCCCTCTCCTCTGTTCGGTGTGGTCGAGAGTTGGCAGAGGCCTGTGACGGTGTGCGGTGGTGCATGGAGCTCTGAAGTGGCGTCCCTAAGGTCGTGGAGTGGCCGTGGATGCGTGGTGTCACTGGAGTTGGCCGAAGACCAGAGTTGGGTCGTCGGAACGCACATTGCAGGTACGTACCTCCAATCCATGAGTAGAAAGCATGAAATTGGTAGAAATTGATAGTATTGCATGAAATATAGGTAAATTTACATTCCTCGAATTTATTATGAATTTATGAGAATTTATTGTAGATTTATCGACATTTATGTCGATGGTTGAGATTTGGGTCATTTTGACCCTTATACCTTTGCGACCTTTATATCTTGATGCATGGTGAATGATTTTTGGTTTTGTTTATTGGGATTTGAAGTAGACTCAAGGGTCTACATTTTATGTTTTATGTAAAATTTTTGGTGTTTTTTTGGGAGGTGCGATCGTCGATACCGGTTGTTGCGATTTTGAATAGTAAGGTTTGGGCCATTTTCTGTTTTTTGCAGAAATCGGCATACCGAACCATTTCGGTATGCCGATTTCGGTTCGGTATGCCGATTTCTGCGAAAAACAGAAAATGGCCGAAACCCTACTGTTCAAAATTTCAACAACATTTCGGTATGTCATTTTTTTGTTAGTTTTGGTCCTCTAGTTGAATTTCAGTTGTCCAATTTTGGATGGTCAATCAAATCAGTGGATTTCGGTCGACCGAACCATTTTCGATATACCAATTTTGGCCTAAGTGTTGACCATTAACCTGATTCGGTCAATTGATCCAATTTGACCTCCGAACTAGGGATTTTCGACATACCGAACCTATTTTCGGCATTTCGAATCAGGGCCCAAATGCTTTTATAAAATGTGATTTTCGAGGGTTTTCTGGATTGGTTTATATTGTTCCTTTGAGATGGGATTGCAGGCCGTCAGTGGTAGCCTCTTGGGACACCTAATGTGCCGTTTTGTCGAGGTTTTGAAAGAATTTTCAAAGATATATAAAATGATTTTGAAAATGATTTCAAAAGAGATGAGTTGGCAGATTTGGAAAATGATTTTTCTTGTTTTCTATGTGCAGGCCGAGATAGTGTGGGACCATGTCGTCTAGACCAGGGAATGTAATGACATTCTTGGGTGGTCGAGCGCGTCTCCCAGGTCGAGGTCGGGGACCAAGATACCTTAGGCTGAGGGACGTCGAGTCTTGCAGGTATGAAACTCCTTGACTGTCGTCTTATGGTTAAGGTTGTGATCCGTGGGTTGAGGTGTCTTGTGGCATGACGAGGAGGTATGATACTCCTGTTGTAACTATGAGCATCGAGGCTCGGATGTTGTCGAGAGTGGTGGTATGACACTCTCTCCTGAGCACCATGTGTGGAGGACGCCGTAAGGAGGCAAACCCTGTGGTGGCCAGTGCAGGTGGGACACGTGCCCCGTAGTTGGTAGCTTCCTGAGAGACAGGACAGCCTTCCTAGGAAGGGGTTGGCTTTGTGAGGGTTCTTCAAGTGGGAGAATTGCGGGACGGTGGTTGGCTCCTACACAGGGTGGTACACCGTAGCAGTGCAAAACCCCGTGATCGCTCCTCGGTGGACTGCTTGAAGCTAGAGTTTGGTTGCCTGGCGTCGGGCTTCCCGATTGACTATGTGTGGTTTTGGCCATTAAGGGTCGTGCTTGTAGTTTTGGGCTAGTAGAGACCCGATTGTAGTTTTGGCCAGTGTGGGGCCTGGTTTGAGAGGTTTTGAGAAAATGATTGCAAAATGAATTTAAAATAAAAATTAATTATAGTTTTGTTTTTTGTAGCTTTTCTTGGGGTGCGTACTGGGTGACTTTTGTCATTCATGTGTTTTCCTTGTGTGTTCGGTTTGCAGGTGCAGACATGCAATGGTCTAGCGTAGTGCATATAACCCGGGGTCTCGTAGCCGCACACACAGGTTCCTGGTAGATTGATAGTATTTGTTTTGCTTTTAGTTTCTTGTAATTTAATTTATGTAAATTGTTATGAGAGATTCGGTGCGTTACAATACTCTAGCCAAAGCATGGGGGATTGTCCATCCTTGTAAACCAGGCATTGTCCACATACACCAGTGGACAAACAGGTCAGCTGACACAGAATAGAGGCGTAGTTGTCCCTCCGCATGAAGATGGCGGGCCCTAGAAGCTTAGATAAACAACATATTTTGTGTAATTCTTCTAGGGTTGGAGTTAACTCTTCTTGTCCAAAACGGAAGACATGAAGGCCAGTTTCCAGAACGGGCCGTGGTGCATAGGAAGTAACGATTGACCTCCACTTCGACGATGCCTAGAAGTTTAGTGGAAATTCTCCAGACTTGAAGCTTGTCCTGGTTGTCGGTAGTCAATCTGGTGAATCTGTCACGAAGAACAATTGAACAGTGGATCAGTATGACCATGGTTGGGAATCCCTAAAGATCCAACGGAAGTCGAAATAACAGAAGGGGAGGGGGCTATGATGAAAATGCAAGGAAAGAAAGGAGGAGTATGGAAAACGTACCATATGTTTCCCTTGCAACAAGTTGAGAAACGAACCTGAAAACCAATACTCCCTTTGGAATTTATGCAGGAAGGAAAGAATGCTGGTGGTTATACAAAGGTGGAGGGTGAGGTGATAAGAAAGAATATCACTGTTGCCATGGAAGGTGGAGCAAGGAAAAGAGAAGTGAGCAGGTGGTTGAGCAAAGTAGGTGAAAAGGTAATAGCGTGAAAAGATCCTGAGGGTTTGCATAGCCAACTGCCTGAAGTTTGAATGGTCAAGTGGTTGCCACTAGCAGTAACTCCAGGCAAACAGTTCAGGTGGAAACCTCAGACGAATATCAATGATGGAAACTTTTGGCGAAAATTCCAAGCAAAGATTGCTGGTGAAAAATGCCAGCGAAAAGTTTTGCAGTTCAGAACTCAGTTGCAGATTCTGGCGCAAGGGTCATCAGAAACTTGCAAGACAAGTTGCAAAGCATTCCAGGCATACAAGCACACATGTTTGGCAAGATAGAATATTTTTTCGGCAATTAAACACAGTTTTTTCACATTTTATAGCTGTTTTTCCACAAAATTTAGAGTTTAATTACAACAAAAGATTTCTAAAAAAGGAAGAGCTAAACTAGTCTTCCTAGGAGCTGCGATCCTCCTTTGACTCAGTTGTGGTACCTCTCCTGGCAACAACAGTGGAAGCAACAGTCTGGAGGAACTTGCGGCCTATCCTCTGGGAGATTCTGGCTGAGGCAGCCTAAGCCTGTGATGGTCTAGTAGCCGACATAGCCATGTCCTCTTCTCTCGAGACGTCCTGGGGATTAAAGTATACAGAATACTCCTTACTAGTGTCAGGGTTGAGCCTCCTCTCAACCCCACTACCCTACAAAGGAAAAGACAGCTTAATAAACATAGTATTATGAATAAGCATAATAGAATTACTGATTAAATGTGAACTCATACCTCAAGCATGGCTTGCTAGCAAGTCTACTGTAGAAAAAACAGAAGTACAGGGTTCAATGCAGTTTATAAAGACCAGCTATTAAAATTAAAGTAAAATGCTTACTTCTCGACGCTTCATCTCCTTATAGAAGGCCACAAAGTTGTCCTTGAACCCTTATCCAAGCCAGAAAATAAGTTAGATGACAAAATGAATTCAAAAGCAGAACATTAAACATAGTTGGATTCAATTGTATCAATATTAAACGAAATTGACATAAAAATGATGCTTTCATACTTACATCTCAAGCTGAGCAATGCTTTTATGTTGAAGATCTAATTGATTTTTATTGACACATTGTATTGCAAAAACCTTCAAGGAATTTCTATGACATGTCCCAAGCTGAAGGCAAGACCAATGTTGAGTTGCATGCAAATAGTTGGTACAACTTTGATGTAGCACAAAACATTGCAATTGATGAAACCATTTCTTGGTTTAAAAATGATGTAGACAATACAACAGTGCTCTTTGTATCTAGTACAGAAAGAGTGGTTGAATGAGTATGTGTTCAATGAATGAAGTGCCTATACAGTTTTTATGACATGTACCAAGTTCCCTGTTTCTTTTCTTTTTTTTGTGTTTTTTCTTCATTTCTACTTGTCTAGTTTACATTTAGTGATGATTGTAAATAATATTCCTGTTATGCTTGTTGAAGAGCAACTTCTATTATGTATTCCATCGCACTCAACTACCACTCTAATTCACTCAGACACAACCATTGTGGAATTAGTGATGCACATTGGAAATTTGGTAGGCACAACATAGTAAAAAAAAACAAAGATTGTGAACCTTGTGTTAAAATGTAAAGTAGTATATGGATTGAAATGTCCACAATTATGTGGATGATCATGTGGATTCAAACCTTTGGTAAAATGACTCCTACAAATGATCATGTCAATTTTGACCTTTAATAAAATGACTCCTACAACCCTATAAATGGATTCACTCTGATTTAATATGTACCATCATTAGGTCTTGTTCCTAATTCAATATGTGGTGAATAATTACTTTTCACCACATTATTAGGTCTTGTTCCACTACACATTATTAGTCCTTTACTTTTCACTCTAATTTAATATGTACCATCATTAGGTCTTGTTCCTAATTCAATATGTGGTGAAAAATTACTTTTCCTATTGTGATTTGTGCCTAGTTAGCTTGATGAAGAGAAACTTCTGTTATGTATTCACAAGAGCATCTTCTACAAATTATCATTCCTGAAATTACATGGTATCAATGATTTTTTTATTGATTCCAATTGTGCAACTTCCGTTGCTTGAATAGATTCCTTTCCATGGCTCACAAATTCATTACACTCAAGAACCTATAAGTGTCTACATCTACCAACCCCACAGCCACTAGAAGGCCTACAACCTCCAACCCCACAACTACTAGAAGGCCTGCATATGTCAACCCCATAGCCACTAAAGGTCCTACAACTGTCAACCCTAGAGTCACTCAAGGGTCTACAACCAATTTTGATCCCTCTCAGAGGCCTATAGCCCAATTTGAGGATTGCCCCACTGAATTTGAACCTCTTCCTATTAAAGTAAATGAGATTGGGAAGGTCTCTTCTAAAGGTAGTAAAGGAAAGGACATGCTAGGAGTGACTTTGTTGGACCACCAGAAGGAAAGCGTTATACGATAGAGTGAGATAAATATAGTTGTCTAATAGGTGAATGTGGGAAATAATTGAATAAGCGTCTTGCTTGTTTTGCAAAGTAAGGAGAGCTATGACTTATTAACAAAAAGTGACTAAAAATAGACCACTTAACATTCAAAGACATGTAATTTTCTTATGGTAAAATCTCTATATTATACTTTTATATTGTATAATTTCTTAGTAGTGTAACTAACCTGATTTATCTTATATTTTTATTCGTAGATTCAATTCGATCTCAACGAACATGAAAATGCATGTGCCTATTGCTTTAAGGTCTTCAATCCAAGATGAAGGGATTGAAAGGCTATTCAAGATGAAGGGATTGAAAGGCTTACTTGAAGAACTAGTGTTACAAGACATTTGAAACCAATGAGGAGAGAATGGCACATTGAGATGAAAAGGCTGATGTTGGACAATTTGAATGTGTTCTTGCTGAATCAAACACATCAGAGCATGAAGCATGTGTTACTTCCACTACTTACAATATGCATTCCATGTTTAGATTCAGTAGATCCTTACTGTATCAGATCTTACACAATATGCATTCCACGTTTAAATTCACTAGATCCTTACTGTATCAGATCTAACACAATATGCATTCCATGTTTAAATTCACTAGATCCTCACAATATACATTCCATGTTTAATTTTACTTACAATATGCATTAATTCCAATTTTTCAGTAAGTTTATGCTGCATTTTCACTAGATCTGACACAATATGCATTCCACATTTAAATTCACTACATTTTCTACTATTTTATTTCTTGATAAATGAGCTACTATTATATGATAGATCTTTTATTGTAGAGAACATCCAAGTTGAATAACATAAATCTATCCAAAAGAAAAACGAATCATCACACTAGGTCTAGTTCATTTGCTCAACTTTGCCAAGAACTAGTATAATATTTAATGCCATTATCATTCATACTCATTTATTTATCACAAGCTTATAATAACTCAATTCATATTTTTTTCCTTTTTTATTATGTTCTTGGTGGAAAGAGAAGGGACATAGTCCCACAAAATTGTAAGTAATGACTCAAGCATATGTTCTAAAATCCAACCATTGTAATAATAAGATCATTATGAATGCATTGCATAACTATAGAATTTATTTGTACTAGCATATGATTATTTTTTCAAATGAAATATGTTTTGATGCAAGCCCAAATAAATGAATCAGTCTTGAGTCAACAAAGTGAAAACTCTATGCAATGCATGGATGACATAAAGGATATCGCAATTACATAAGTTTTGGGTCCTCAAAGTCTGATGGAGTTCAACTAATTGGTGTTGATATTGCTATAAATAATAGTAGAAGATTTTGACATGATTTAACTCTTAAAGTGGCTATGTTATAAGAAGAGATCGTCATATTAAAAGTATTCACTATTAGTATACTTGTGTTCCATTCTTCATGTATTAATATTGAAAACTAATATTAATTATGTATAAAAGAATAACAAGTCAATGGTCATTTTTACGCAAAAGGTGGCAACTCAACTTGACATCCTAAATGATCTTCCTGTGGGTGATGATCTGGTATCATTCTTGATGACCTGGTATCATTCTTGGTACCATTTATGTGTTCAGTATTAACTCCATGAGATGCCCCTTTGGTTCGAGGCTGATACCTGCTTTATGGGCTATTTATTAGTGATGGAAACCCGGAACTAATTGTTGGATTTCAACAATCTGTGGGTTATACAGGATTAGTTTGTAGATGCGACCCAAGGCCGGGCTAGCGCCCATTGCAATAGGCCATGGTTAGCTGGCTGGTTTGTCTTCTTGGCAATGTAAATTCCCATATTCCTACCCGCCACTTCATCATTATTTCAGTGAGGACGATGAAAGACCAGAGAAAAGATCAGAGACCCCTTGGTTGGCCTCGTGGATGATCGAAACGAGGAGTTCTGCTCCTGGTTGGCACATTACATGGGCTGCCATCCCAAGAAGGGCTATGGCTAGCAGCTTTGCAGGGAGAGTGGCTGAGGCCGAGGGTTCTAAAGCTGCACTGGCAGCTACAACAGCAAGTGGGAATTTGGGTTTCATCCCTGGATGGGGGGCGTGAAAACCTTCGTGACCATGGGCAATGTGCCCTTCACCGCCCTGTAGGGTTTGGCAATGGGACACTATCCTGCTTCCAACCACTCATTGCTCATTGACTCGTGTAAATAATCACTTCCTCCCTGAAATTGATTTAATTAAATGAACACGCATTCAAGAGACTAATAAGAAGATAGATGATGTGCTTGTAGATAAATTGATGAATGATTATTTAAACACCACTGCCTAGTAGAGTTCCAAGAAAACAGTGCAACTGACTGATGATGGAAGAAAGAAAATTTACATAATGAAGGCCATATCTTTTTTTCCCACAATTGTTTAACAAGTTTTGTGCATGTTTGGTTTCACCCACGTTGCATGTACATGTGACTGAAGAAAGAGTTGTTAACATGAGTGTCTTACTCTAGTACTGATCTGATTCAAAAATCAATTCATAGATTTTGAGTTATTTCTCTAATTTATTATTCAATTCTTTATAGGATGAAGGATGAGATGATTATCAATCTAAGGTAATTTTTTTCTGCATGATCTCAAATTATAACTTTTTTTATGATAAATTAATAAATTTTAAGGAAATTGTAGGAAGCCAAGCAGTGGAAATTAAGGAAATTGTAGGAAGCCATTTTACGAACATCCAATTCTAACTTAGGCAGTAGATGCGTCAGATTCAAGTTTTCGCATGCATGCAGCTTTGTGTTAGCCCATTTTCTACGAATTGATATACAGTAATGAAGCTAGCTAAAGTGTTTGGTTTTTATTTGCAGTAGTCAAATGTATAAGATTGACTGAAATTGAGATGGATATTGCAAGAGTTTATTTCCCGTCAAGAACGATAGGAATACCAATGAATGGAATTGTTCTCTAATTTAAAGTGTTTTTATATGGGCCACATTGCCTAATATTACTACAATTCTCTCAAGCATCTTTTATCAGTTGTTGAGTGAAAGTTCTATCATTTCCAAAGGGATAATAAATAGGTCATTTTTTCTCAAGTTCAATTGTGAGTATATCTTTATGGGTTTACATAAAATTCCCCAGAAAAATTAAGAATGAAAGCAGCATATTTTAATTTGACGAAGAAAAGATGTAATGCTTTGAATGTGTTAGCAATCACGTTGTGTTCTTTTCTTCTTTTTTTTTGAAAATGGTAAATTATATATATTAATAGGTAAGAATTCACTTAGCTATGAGCCTACCGTCAAGTGAAAAAATTGTCCAAAATTTAACTGTCTACAAAATTTGCCCCTAAGGGACGACTTAAAAGTCCACAAAAATTTAATATTGCTGGAATATCCATAGCATCTTTAAACTGAAGTCCCTGTAAGTAATGGTCATTGAAGAAGGGTAGTGAAACGAACGACCGTTTCAACCATTTATGGTTATAATGGCTGGAAATCAATCCATTGAAGGTCGAATTTACTCCGACGGCTACAAGGCCTTAACAGCTGGAATTCTAACGGCTTGGGAGAACCATTGGAGGAGGGGTGAAGAAGTGATGAAGGTCCCCTATAAATAGAGGAGAAGGTAGAAAGGATTAACCCAAGCAAAAAGGCTTACATCTATCTTCCTCCTTTTTGACCATCGTCGGAGCCCCCATATCCTCTTATCGTCGGAATCTCCTGCTCGTCGACGGACGAAAACCATCAGTGGTATCAGAGCGTTCATTCGTCCACCGTGTCCGAGCTCGCCGTCCGCCGTTGTGCTTCCCTGACCTCGCGGACAAACGCCCACCACCGCCGCCAGACGCCGATCGTCATACCCGTCACCCGACCGACGTCGCCTCTCCCACGCAGTGGCAATGCATCGTGCGGTTCATCGTCACCTCGCACCCACCGCGCGCGCGTAGCCTCGCTGCCTCTCCCGCCCTGGTTTCTGCTTCCACCACAAATCGTCGCTGCCTCACCGCGATCACCCCGCCCCTGTTCTGCACGCCGTAGGAGCTCAGCAACCCCCGCGGGAACCCTGCCCCTGTTTTGCGCATTGCACGAACTCCACATCCCCAGTGAGCTCCCCGCGTGCGTCGTCGCCCAACGCTGCTGCTCGCCAACTGCAACTGCACGCTGTTGAGATCGCGCACCCGCCACTGCCGATCGACCTTGAAAGCTCCATGCGTGCACCCGCCAACGCCCGCGTCGCACCTCACGCACCGCTCCACCGGATACAGCTTCCCACTCACTGCAGCATCTCCACCCGTGCCCCTCTGCCTGTGCACTGGCCTCTCCCACTTGACCCTTTTGAATCGTCGGTGGAAGTTAGAAATCAATATTAATGATTAATGGAAAATAATTAGGAATTTAATTGAATATTAGATATTTCTTTTGGATTAATTAATATTAAAATTTTGTTGAAATATTTAGGAATTATTAACATTGATATTGTTGTTAATATATAAAAAATTATAATAATAATATTTACATGCTTTAAATTTTAAATTATCTTGCATGTTTGATTAATAAAAGGAAATAATACTTGCATAATTTAGGTTGGGAAATTGGAATTTTATTTGATTTCTGAAATTAAAACCTTGTTAATCATCAAGTTGTTAATTTTGGAAATTGTATAAATTTTTGGAATTTTGTTTTTTAGCTGAAAATTATTTTGAAAGTTATTATAAAATTTAATAATTTTCTGGAATTTAATTTCTTGTTAGTAATTTAAATTTTTTGTTGAGAGACAAAATTTTAAATTTGGAAATTTCTTTTTGTTGCAGCAAAATGGCTAGCAAACTGTTCTCAACTGAAATGGCAAAAATTGAGAAATTGAATGGGGTTAACTTTGAGATGTGGCATAGGAAAATAAAACATGCATTGAAATATGACAATTTCGAACATGTAATTGAATCTAAACCTCCGGAAGGAAATAACATTTCTGAAATTGAAATTAGGAAATGAAAAATGAAGATAAGAAAGCCAAAAGTCTTATGTTCATTTGTATGGAGGATAATTTAATTAAATGTTTCGAAATTTACACTACTGCTTACACACTGTGGAATGCTTTGAAAGAGAAATATGACAAAACATTTGAGATGAACACTCAGCTTCTTTTTCAAAAGTATAACTCTTGCAAAATGTCGGAGGAACAAAATGTAGTGGAACATGTTAATAACATGATTGTCATGGCAAAAGACTTAGCTACTGTAGGAACACCAATACCAGAAAGACTGCAAATAGCTACTATATTAAATAGCTTGCCACATAGTTTTGATATGGTGACCACATCTCTAAGGTCAACCCCACTTCAACTTTCTAAGTTGCCAGCTAGGTTGAGTACGGAACAGGAAATAATGACTAGCCGGAAATGTTATGAATCTAATCTGGAAGAAGCAAATGCCGCATTTCAAAAGCCCAAGAATAATAAAAGAAAGAACAACTATAAGCCAAACCAAACGTAAGGAAAGAAACTACGAGGTTCTTGTCATGCTTGTGGCCAATTTGGTCATTATAGGGCAAACTGTCCAGAAAAGGATGAAAATAAAGGCAAGATCTCGGAACAAAATGCGAAGAACAAGAAAGTTTTTTGTCGGCATTGTAGAGTGTAATAATGTTGTTGCCCCAAATTCAAATGAATGGTGGGTTGATTCTGGTGCCACAAGGCATATTGCCAAAACAAAACTAGGACTGGAATCATTTAAAGAATTCAATCCTGGGGAACAACGCATCTATATGGGCAACAATGCCTATCTAGATGTGGAAGGAGTTGGCACCTATCGTTTGGACTTGGGAGACAGCATTATAGTTCTGAAAGACGTCCTTTATGCACCTGGCATGAGGCGGAATCTGATATCAGTCGGCACTCTTATGAAAAATGGCTTGGAAGTTCGATTTTATAACAAACGTGTATCCATAGGTAAAGACAAAAAGGTCTTTGCTATGGGAAAGTATGAACCG